>CAKKOB020001956.1:0-16594 GCA_918844115.2 Phlebotomus perniciosus
GAAGTGGTGTACATTTGAATGGAAGTGCGCGAGAACTTTTGGAAGTGGAAAAATGTGCTGGAAATGCTAAGGTATGTAAGTACTTTTGAAAGCATCCACAAAAGATCAGATTATTTTTAAGAGCTTTTGAAAACTTTCAGAAGCTTTCAAGGATATTTCAAAACATTGAAAAGTGAAACCTTGATTAACTGAAAGCTTTTCGAAAAATTTCTTCAAATGTCTGCAGAAATTTACGAGCATTTAAAAAACATGGAAAATTTGTAAAACATTCAGTTTTTATTAGAGCTTTTGAAGTTTTCGCAAAAACTTTTGAAAATTCTGGAAAGCTTTTGCAAATTTTCTTAAACTTTTCATATAATGATTTCGAAACACTCCTTTTAATAAGGTTTCTTATTAGAAAACTTTTAAAAATCATTCTTAAAGGTTTTCTTAATAGAAAGTTTTTAAAAAGTTTTCTTGTTAGAAATATTTTAAAAAGCTTTCTTATTAGAAAGATTCTAAAAAGCTTTCTTATTAAAAAAAAGCTCTCTAAAGTTTTTCCAGAAAAAACTTCCTTATTAGAAAGCTTTCCTACAAAAAAGCTTCCTTATAAGTAAGCTTTTGAAAGCTTCCTTATTAGAAAGCGTTTTTGTAGGAAAGCTTTCTTATTGGAAATCTTTAAAATATGCTTTCTTATTTGGAACTTTAAGCCCAAGAAAGCTTATAAAAGGTTTACAGAGCTTTCTAAGAGAGCTTTCTTAGAAAGCTTTCTTGGAAAGTTTTTGCAAGATTTCTTAAACGACTTTAGAAACCTTTTTTTTTTATAAAGCTTTAGTAGAGAAAATAAAATTGATTGATTGAAAGCTCCTGGTAACTTCCGAATTGGAGCTTTCGAGAGCTTTTCTTCAAAATGTGAAAGTCTTAGAAGTGATGTACGTCTTTTCGCCCATTATATCCCCCTTGAAAATAAACTATATAATGTTTTTAAATTATAGGAATTGATTATATGGTTGTTTCCATTTCCCAACCATCAAACCACCGGAAGGTAGACGTAGGAAGTGTCTCCATATTGCGGTTGGAGATTTCAGGAAAGAATTCTGCCCACTTTGAGGAATTGGGTAGATCCCTGGGAAGAGCATAAATTGCAAATATAGAGACACATATCTAATGCTATGCGGTGTAAGACAACCGCAAATATAAGAGGAATTGACTTTATAAATAAAACAGCTTCCGAATGCAATTTCCTTCCCAAGTTGAAATTCAACTAAGCAGATGTCTATTTCGTCTGATTGCATTGACCAATACATAATAGATGATTTCCAAGGTGGGGCGGAGGGAGCGCCTCCCCATGGAAGATTGAGTGGCGAACACATGGCAAGAGGAACGATGTGGTGTGCTCTCCAGGAAGATTGTCGGCTTGAGATGGGGAAATGACTTTTCTAAAAAGGACTCGCCTCATCCATTCCGGCGACCCAGTGAAACATATCCTCATGCCTTTTCACCATCACACCAGACACTCTTCTCCAAGAAAGTCACTCCTCGCTGAAGAGTGGACTATGAATTGGTAATGCCCTGAATAACTGACTCAATTTAATGTCTCTGTGCGAAATTTCACCATTGGTGAGTGTTTGTGTATATAAATTGGGATTTACTGGGAGACGGAACTCTGGGTTTGTCCCTAGAATTCTTCACTTCATACATATTTCTCAATCACTCTCTGGACTTGCCATGTTTGAACGAGATGTTGAATTCAATCAATTAAAATGCAAGAAGAGCGAAATTGCTTCTCTAAAATCCGGATTTAAGATAAATTAATTGATTAAGAAGAGAAAAAAGATGGCGTGTTAACGGTTTTTTGCAATAAGACCGCGTTATGATGCTATTTTTAAAACAAGATGGCGGTATAACGCCATTTTCCAACAAGTTAGCGTCCTGACCGCCATCTTGTTTCCGACTTTCCTTCCACTTTTTCTCCTGCATAAAATTGAAAATCTTCAATTATATCTGTGAAAGAAATCAATTTGAAGTGGAGCTTCACAAATATCACTCCTCATATCCTCCCCGTAAAATTATTCTCAATACCATGTCCCTTTTTAGCCCGTATGACCATTTCGACTCTAACGAATCCCCCGCCTTGAATGGAGAGAGATGCTTATCCGAAAGGTTTGAAGCAAAAACTGGCATCAGCACATAAGCAAATCAATCAGAAAATTTATCCCAAAATGCGGGCAATTTCGAATACCTTGAAATTGAAATTGATCCTAGGACGTCATAAAATTTGAGGATTTACCCACCCATCCTCACCAGGATCTTCCCTGAAACCTCCCCTTGCTCACTGCTGGGGGTTTTGCTACGTGTATGAGATTTTTATTCAATAGGTATCTTATTATAGCCCGAGATACAAGACAGGGAAGGTGGGGGAAAAAAATTGAACATTTGAGCTTTTGAATGGTGCCACAAGCCACATTGCCCTTTTTCACTGCTGTTTTCCATCCCTCCCCTTAAATCCCATCTGCGGAGGAATAATTCTTACTTTCAACCTTCCGCAACAGCGATTTTCAATACAAGACATTCCACTTCGTTCCATACAACATCCATCCACATGAGGAGCGATGGTGAGACAAATTTTATCCCCGCGCAAAAAACCTTTGAGAAGCACTTTTCGTTTCTGCAAATATGAACCTGCAATTGTGGGCCTGGAGGAGGCGCGCAATAAAACACATTGAGGACGTAAAAACACTCATTACGCGAATTAAATCGATATGGTTCTCATACCCCAGACTCCAAATTGTGAATCTTTGCCGGATGCTCAAGACCACAAGAGAGCATCTGGAGGGAAAAAAAGAGCCAGAGCAATAAATACTGAGTCGTTCCGCTTTGAATCCCATCGGGCGCCTCTCCATGAGCTCAAGTACACTGTTGGAAAATCTAATGGGTTTTCCTTAATTCTTAAAATCCAATGGAAATTGTTTGAGACCGATAGGGGCACTTTTCCATATGAAATTCCAATGGAATGTTCTAGTCTTCTAATTGCGGGATGGTTCCATTGGAATTCCTTTGGAATGTTCCACATTTCCCCAAACTTACACAGAAACGTTCCATTGGAATAACGCTTGGAATACCTGGAATTAAATGGAAAATCCAATGAAGAAACATACATGTTCCAATCTATTTATTCTTGTGAGAATTTTCCATTTGAATACCAACAGAAATTCCATTGGAATGCTCTAAATTTCTTCGAACTTTCATAGAAACCTTCCATTGGTATAACGCTTGGACTACCTGGAAATAAATGGAAAATCCAATGATGAAACATGAATGTTCCAGTCTAATTCTTACGGGAATGTTCCATTGGAATACCACCGGGAATTCCATTGGAATAACGCTTGGAATACCTGGAATTAAATAGAGAATCCAATGAAGAAACATGAATGTTCCAATCTATTTATTCTTGTGGGAACGTTTCACATTTCTTTGGGAATTCATAGAAACTTTCCATTGATTGGAATAGCGCTTGGAATGCCTGGAATTGAATGAAAAATCCAGTGGAATTTAAAATGCCGTTCGCTATTTAGATGATTTCCAATAGGAATTCCAGTGATGTTGGAAGTATATTGGAAGTGATTTGAGTAATTTAAGAGGTTATTGAATAAATTTCAAAGAACTTAAGTATTCTTTTAGAGCTTCTAATGAAGATTAGGAGCTTTATAAAGCTTCTTTTTAGAGCTTTTAAAGACTATTTAAAAAATTTCAACCATTTTGAGCTGATTTTCTTAGGCCTTTCATCTGATTTTCTCTTTGACTTGTGATATCTCTCAATCCTTTAGCAATCCCTCCTATTTTCTAGCTGTGCAATAAGGAGTTTGAGGGTCATAAAAATTGTGTGGCTATAGCTTGAGTTTCAATTAAAATCTCCTCATGGGGGACGAAGTGCGGGATGAGTCTCTGGACATTCTCTTTTTGCTTTCACCATCTTCCATTTTCTCATTTTCTCTCAATAAATATTAAAATATCTCATCTTCATTGTCAAATTTAGAGGACAGTGCTAGATAGAAAGGAAATATCTAGCAATTTTAATTTTTTTAGTCACCTAATTGATATCAAACGTCCAATCGAGCCATTTTAAGTTGGACATGAAAGTTTAATTCATGGGAAATCGTGGAGCTTTTGATGAAATCACTTATCTTGATGAAATTGCTGAGAAATGTCTTGTGGCATTTTTCAAATTAACTTAAGTGTCTTCCTCTGTAAAATCATTTTCATTTGAAAGTCATTTTAAACATTTTTTTTTATATATTTCTTGTGCAATCAGATTAAGTGAATTTGCAGCATTCTGCGAATTTTCATTGGACATTCTCAATTTTTTAACTCCATCAAATTACTTTAATTGATTACTCTTTGAACTTGAAATGTGGAAAAGGGATTTTCTTCAAAATTTAAGATGGATATTCCTCGCTTGTCAGCAGGTGAGTCTTATTAGGTTGTGAAATGCAGAATTTGCAATTAGTCGGCAGGAGGTGATGTATTTGAATAGCCGTGTTAATATAAAGTGACATCGACACGAAATTTCCCAGCCCAGTGATATCTCTTATTGTTGGGGATCCCAATGATTGGTGTGGGCAGGTGGTATCCAACATTATGTCAACTTGTAAACGATAATTAGACAAACATTTGACCTAAGATGCCTATATATTCCTGGGGACTGCATGCCATGTAATTTGCATTCTGTATTTGACTTGGGGCCCTGTGTGACAACATTTCTGCCTTCTAATTAGTCACTGGCTAATACACCCTCCTTTGTAGCCCCCGTTGCATATTGCATGGAAGAAAATCGCCAAACCACATTCCCGCTGAGACTCAATGATGATATGGCGTAATTAATCAATTTGCTGTGAGGCACCAATGTCTTTTGTCTTGTGATCCCGGATACAAGCCACAATATCAATGCATTATTCAATTCATTTGCCTTATTGGGAGTTGTCGTCAGATAAGACATACACAATAATCCCTTAAAGATTTTCCCAAAAATCTTGCAGATGCTTTACATGAGATACATCATAAGAACTACAAGGAGAATAAAAGTTTTTTATGATGCTGGAATTTTGATTTTTCAAATAATATTTTGTGAAGAGCAAACATGAAAGTATCGTTTCGAAATCGTTAACACTTTCCTATAAAAAAAGATTTCCACATGGAAAGAAAGCTGAAACTTTCCCAAGAAAAATTCCCAGTTTTTTCCTATTTTTCCTCTGTTTGAAAACAGTCGGGAAACAGCGGGAAACATCCTAAGGAATTTCTAAGGGAATTTCAATGGAAATTTCCCAATGAATTCCCACAGGAAATCACTTGGAAATTTCCTTGGAAAATCCCAAAGAAATTCCTTGGGAAAAATCTTTAATAATTGATGTTTTATTTTCCATTGGAATTTCCTTGCGAAATCCCGCGGAAAATTCCTTGACACACTTAAGAAATTTTGAATGGAATTCCTTGGACATTCTGTGGACACAAGAAATTCCATTTATATGAATTTCTTGGTATAACCATTTTATGGTTAAACATATTGTATTGTATATCGCACGTACAGGATTAAAGTGACGGCTATTACATGTAAACCCCTATCTAGATCCGCCACTTTAATCGTGGACGTGCGATAGATATTTCACACATATATATATTGTATATATATCATATATATATTTTGTATATATATTTCACATATTTCACATACCAAATACAAGCCTAGCTTATATTGATGATTCTTTCCTGTTGCACTAGTAGGTAGTTTAAATTCTTATTTTTTTAACCCATTGATGGTTATCATGAACATCTTATTTAACACTTCCATCATCACGCGAAACATGGATAACGGTTTCTAATGTTTGAAATTGTAATATTTTGAGTAACTTTTCATGAGTTTTTGGTTAAATTTGACGGCGAAACTCCCTTTCTCTGGATAAAGAAACAAAGAGTTTTGATATATTCTGGATAATCCGGGATAATCCTAGTTTTACAGCTTTCGAATGGATCATATTTCTGTTAGAATAACTTTAAAAATTTTCACGAGTTTTAGAGAACTCTTATTAGGAACACAATCTTAGATTTATTCCATTGTGATCTTTTAAAATTTATAGAGCTTTCTGGAAATATTCCAGGGTGTAATTTTTGAGGTTATGTTAAAGGATTTTATAAGTAATTCGCAAATATACGCAAAAACTTTTTCTATTTTATCTTTTGTTTAAAAAAAGTCTCTATTTGACTTACTCTTTTCTCATCGATTGTCCAAAATGGCCGTGTGATCTTTTAAGTGTTAAAAATGTTATTGACTACCATTTTCTTTATTTTCAACGTCTTAATACTTTTATGTCGTTAAAAATCGTCATTAGTTTTCGCTGCTAAAGGGTTAAATATCTATCTAATTTTAATAAAAATCTTAACAGCTTCCAATCACCTTTACAAACACTTTTAATGAAATATTTCACCGAACATTAACTCCATTGGCCAGATTTCCCCCCTCAAGAGAGGCGTAAAAATCTGCCTTATTGCAATATTGACTGGGGGGGCCGGGGGCGGGGAGTGGTAAATGATGAACCCCCCAGCGTGAAATCAATATTTTTACCCACTTTCTCTGCTGCGCCTCAGTGGGCAAATTAAAAGATTGTGTGAGAAGCTAAGAAAGTCAATCGTGAAATTATTCTCTCTATTTCCTTCATATAAAAATCTGTTGTTCATTCTATCGGTATCATCTGCCGAGCGAGTGCACTTAGGGTGATTGGAGGCACTTGAGGCGGGGGATTTTGGGGGTGGGGAGTGTGGGTGGAAAATGAAGAGCATCCGAGAGTGATAAAGGAAATGATTTTGGCTGACTCCTTGGGACTTTTCCACCCAATTTTCAACCAACACGACTAACTTTAATTGAGAAATAGTTTTGGGGGTGTCTCCAAGACACTGAGTGGGTGGACAAGTGGCTGACAGTATTCACCCATCCGCTCTATATTGATGACGAAATAGTTCACTATAACTTCTCAATCATAAATCACTAGCACGCCATATTTGCAATTTCTAGGGACGAGTCGGCTATCTATGGTTGGATTAGGTTCCACTAACACCTATTGATTAGTGATTTCTAACAGATTTTTTTTTCTTTATATGCCATCCCAAATTTTTGGGCTGAATGTTTGAAGTGGTTGAGAAATGGCAAAGTCGAGCAAAAGCGCACAAAAGCTGAAAAGTTGGTCTTAATATCGCCGTCACTTTGCTTTTCAAGCAAAGTGCATGCTGTGTGCTGCCGCCAGTTGGATGTTGATGTAAAAAGCAATGAATAAGACAGAGGAAAACTCTCTCTAGTACTTAGTTTTATTCAATGTATTTTCTTAAAAGCAATTTCGTGTCCTCCCCACCAGATATATATCTCCTATACCTCAAGGAAAAGGCGGATATACACATTTGGAGCTAACACAACTTGAGATACGACAAAAGCTGTGAAAGGCCTCGGAGACTTTTGTCTTTTTCAATGACTAAATACCATTATACCCATACCCAAAATGTGTATTCGATGGGAGGGAACAGCAAGGGTGATTGACTTTGAATGAAATGACAAAAAATGTACATATATTATGAGCTTTTAATTTCTATTTATATATGTATTTTTTTCCTTTTTATCAATCAAACGTCTTCTTTGAAAGAAAGGGGAGTTTTTGTAAAAGCTCCCAAAAATTATCTAAATTAACGTTCGTTAAATGTTAAAAGATTTATTCAAAAGCTCTAAAGGAAATGTTTCGAAATTTCAAAAAAGCTCAGAATTTGGCCCAAAAGCTTTTCATTCATATTTCAATTTTGTTGTTGTTAATTTTGTAAAAGCTTTCTAAAATTCGTCCAAATTAATACTTTCGAAAACTCAAAAAGTGTTCATTCGAAGTTAAATGAAAGCTTATTTGTTTCTTCAAAAAGCTCTTTAGAAAAGCTTTAAAATTCCTCAAAAAGTTCTTGTGTAGATCCACACTATCAAATAATTATAGCAACAAATATTTAAACAAAATGTTTTTTTCAATATTAAGAAGAAGCCATAAGCTTAAGATTAAGCTTGAAGCTTTGAGCCACATTTAAGCTTAAAACCACTTAAAACTTAAAGCAAGGGAGAGATCTTATGGTCAGAAACACCACTCCCCGCACTTCTACATTTTGTTCAAAAGATCCCAAAAGCTCCAATTCGAAAGCTTTTAGAAGAGCTTTCATTCTATCAATTTTATTTTCAATACAGTCTTCTAAAGCTATTTACGAAAGCTTTCCAAGAAATCTTTCCAAAGAAAGCTTTCTAAAAAAAACTTTTCTAAAAAATGCTTCCCAAAGAAAGCTAAAGCTTTCTAGGTTAAGAAAGATCCTAGAGCTTTCTAAGAAAACTTTCAGAGAAAACTCAATATAAAGACTTTCTAAGAAAGGTTTCTAAAGCTTTATATGAAAAGTTTTTAAAGCTTTATGTGAAAGATTCAATAAAATCCACAAAAGCTCTTTAGAATTTTCAAAAAGCTTAGCGATAACTTCAAAATTTCAAAAAATTATCCGAAAGCTTTACAAATTTTCCAGACTTTATTCAAATTCTCGTAAATTTCTGTTGAGCTTTTCATCAATTTTAGGAAGCTTTTAACTAATCTAGTTTACATTTTGCAAAGTTTAGGAATTTCCTTCAAACCTTCTTAAAGTTTCTCCTCCCGCTTGGCTTAAAGCCAGCCTTAAGCTTTAAGTCAACTTCAAGCTTAAGGCTGCCAGAAACCAGAATTCTGCCTAATTCTTCAATCCAGAATTAGGCAGACTTTAAGCATGAAGCCGGACTTAAATTTTAAGACTTTGCTAATCTTAGATTTTAAGATTAGCTTGTAAGATTGGAGTCGAGGTAATAAATAACGCATGACCGTTGGACTTCGTCTGGCGCCTCGGCAATATGATTCATGAGCACGAGTTCGTAAGTTACAATCGTACCCATTAGCTGACGCGCAGAAATTGTAAAAAGAAGACAGATAAATCAATTAGGCAATCACTAAATACAAATCTCTGAGTATATAGCATACCGCTAGAATAAGTGTACGTGTTATGAAGAAGAATCTCTTTCCAGAAAATCCAATTACTTCACTTATTAATTGGTCGGAGAACCTCTGTATCTCAACAGACCACGATGTGAACGGCAGAGCCTTTAGCATTTGGTAGGGCTCATTGGCGGCGTCATTGACCGATGCCGCGCAGAAGAGCATCGTCAAAGCCCTAGAGATAATGTAGATGAGGGAGAACCAGAAGTAGACACCGTTCAGGAGGTCATGAGATGCACCAAAACTGTTGAATAGTTGCTGACAGATAAAGTAGAGATTACTTGCGCATGTCAGCATTATTATGCTGGACAACTGACGATCCAGATAGTTGAGTAAGTATGTTAAGTCCGTATAATGTGATCGAATCTCGATCCAGAAGGCATCAGGCATGGTCTGGAAAAGTCAAATATTTGAATTTAAACTTTGTTTAACTGAAAAAATCAAACCATACTAGTAGTACCTTAACTACTATAGTAAGGTTACTACTCTTACTTTAAAACGGACTCTCCTCATGCGATCGCTTAATTGTCTGAAGCGATATGCTAGGCTGACACTAAAGAGCGTGAAAAAGACGTCGAGGAACGACCAGCAGATTGTAGTGCAAATATTTAACCACTCCAGTGGGGCTGCTATACCGATATTATATGGCACAAATGAAAACACATGTCTCCTCTCTGTCTTCAAGTAATGCTCATGGATAGGAATCTTAAGGTTGCAATTCTTAAGCTGAGTCCTTGCATTGACGTACCTAGCCCCGAAATAGAGGACATGCTCAATAACAGCTCCTAGCAGTAGTGCGTAGGCAACCAACCAGATCTTCCAGCGCATAGGCCATCCAACTTGACGATATGGTGGATGTAGAAAGATCTTCTCAATTCTCTCAATCCTACGGATAATCTTGTTCCACTTTCGAGCCAAACAAAGTAGAACGGTGGTTCCAGAAAAGGTTACAAAGTAAAAGAAGATTGCAGCGAAAGCTGCAAAACTCGTATCTATCCGAAAAAGTCTTACAAGTACGAGAAAAATTGAACTGAACTGGAAAAACATCAAGGAAAAACAGTAAAGTATCCTTAGGGATATCCATCTGAACCTAATCCTGCTTGAGTTCCTGTATAAGATACCGGATACGGGAAAGAGACCAAACAGTTGTCCAATCTGAAGGGTAATCCCTATAGCTCTGTGGAAGGTGTCAGTGGATGGATCCAGGAGAAGTTCTTGATAAAATAATAAAAAAAACTAAGATTATTTAATAAAATTTTTACGTATTTTTAACGGTTAACTTACCAGATTTTTGATATTCCTCCATCCTTATTGCAGGGATTTCCCAACTTAACTAAATCAATGAAAATTTTCACCTGTTCAGCGAACGTGAGAATGAAATGAAACGTTAAAATTGTAAACAAATCATTAATTTGTAATTATAAGCTCGTGTCAACTATCATTTCAGCCATCATGTACTTAATTAAATAATTATGGGCTCAAGCGTCAAAACATAAACACAAGCTCACATTCGTGAACTTTTTACATGGCCAACATATCCACCTTAAAAAATCTGGGAAAACTTAAGCTAGGGTAGCAAAGTCTTAAGCGTAAAGTTAAACCAGAATCTTCAAGCCAGCCTTAAGCTTAAGTCAGCTTTAAGTTAGTATCAACACTAAAGCCAGCTGTAACCTTTAAGCTTTAAGAGCTTAAAGTCAGTGTCAAGCTTAAATCTAGAATTAGGCAGACTTTGATCTTGAAGACAGATTTTAAGCTTGAAGCTGAATTAAAGCTGTGTTAAAATTCAAGTCTTGCTATAAGCTTAAAATTAGTTAAGATATAAAGCAACCTTAAAGCTTAGGGCTCTCTAAAAATTTAAGTCTGGTTTAATGCTTAATGTTGGCTTAAAGTTTAAAGCTTAAGACTGGTTTTAAGTTTGAAACGGCTTAAACCTTAAGACTATCTTTAATCTGACTTAAAGCTAAGACAGACTTTAATCTTGAATTTTGAACCTTTATAGAAAACTTGAAGCTTGCTAAAAGCTTTAGGTTTTTTGAACAAAACGGAAGCTTTTAAATTTTGTTGGGAATTATTAACTTTGCTGAACTTTCGAATAAAAGCTTGAGAACTACAATTTGAGAACAGTTATCAGCGCCACTGGCGGGAGAAATCAGTGCCCTCACGCGGAGAAAAATAATGCTTGTGTCAGTGACGTTTCATTGTTTATGTTTCAAAGTGAAAGTCTTTTTCTGTGAAAATAAAGTAATTTCGGTCCCTTGAGCTGGAAAAAATAATTAATTAAAATCGAAACAATCAAATGTCTGTCACCGAGCTACAGACGATAGAGCTTTTTGACTTCAAAAGTTACAAAAACTCAAAAATCTAACCAGAAGTTTTAGCCATTTTTCAAAGGCTCCTCTGAACCCTTTTCTTTTCTCTAAAATTTGTACACTTATCCAAAGTGATATACTCTTGGGTGAAAGCTTAAAAGCACCATCATCGGCTTTCTTTGTCCCCCTCCAAACCACCCTTCTTCGGAATCTCACTATCGCTCAATCTCATTGGTAGCTGGGCTAAGGGTCAGAGGCATGTCTGAACTCCATCCGGGATTCATGTAAATTTAGTTTTTCATTTTTAAAATCCCTCTCAAGAAGTAAATAAATATTCCAAGTGGATGAGCGAGTGATGCCCCTCCATTACTGCGACATTCTTTTTCACAGATACAATATCAAACGTAATTATTCATGGGGCTACTCTCTTGTTGCTCTTTCCATTCGTAGAAGCGAATCTAACATGTCACAAATGGCATGTTTAATGGAGTATAGCCTCTGAGTCCAAGAAGAGACCGTGTTAGTTATTCCGTTTTCTCCTCCATCCCGGCTCCAGGGATAAAAAATAAATGCACAAAATATTCAAGAGGTGTTGATAAAAAAATGTGAAGCCAAATGGAAGATATGGAGTCACCCATTCGGTCGAAACTTCACTCGATGCTATATTATTCGTCCTGTAATTTAATTTAATTGCATCCCTTATCTTTAAGACAGAATCTCCATCGTCCAATTTCAATTTTCACGCCACCTCCGCATGACCCCCACCAGCTCTACGGGAAATGTGTGCTTTCAGACTCCATCCTCGGTTTAATTAGAAATTCCCTCTAATTGAATTAGCGTCAAGGGGAGCCTTGCAACCGGCTCGACTGGTCCTTCGAGTGCTCTTTCAATGTAATCCTCCCTCCCCGCCTAAAATCCACCCCCGCCGGGAGCTTTCAAGCGCGTATGTGTATCCCGCAAAACATCTTCAAAACAAAGCGCACCTCTTGAGGCCGCCAAACCACTAGTTTAAGACTTGATCAAGTGAAATAACCAGGAACATAACGCCCGTCTTTTTCAACTACACCGAATTCACTTTCATGAAAAAGGTTCTTTGAGCTCGAGCTTTTGAGATATTTTTCATGCTCACTGATTCAAATCTCGTGGAATTTTTCTCTCTGTCACTTTTTTGGGACGCAAAGTGGGTGGGATGGGATGATAAGAAAGGATTTTAGAATATTTAGGAGCTGAAAGTCTTTGCAATGTGCTTTAAAACTAGGTCTGAAAAGTTTTTTTTTAAGATTTTGAGTTAAAATATTGAAAAAGGGAATAAAAATTTCGGAAATCCTGTTTAAAAAGAGAGCAGGAAACGCTAAAAATATTAAGGGGGAGATATTATAGTCAGAAAGACGTACACCACTTCCAGCCCTTCAATATTTTGCAGAAAAGCTCCCCAAAGCTCCAATTCGGAAGCTTTGATAAGCTTTCATCCAATCAATTTTATTTTCTGTACTAAAGTGTTGTAAAGATTTCTAAGGAAGCCTTCTAGAGCTTTCTGAGAAAGCTTTCTAAAAAAGCTTTATAAGAAAACTTTCTAAAAAAGCTTTTTAGGAAAGTTTTGAAACTTAGACTTTTATGAAAGCTTAGAAACTTTAAAAGAGCTTTCTAAGAAATGTTTCTAAAGCTTTCTAATGAAAGTGTCACTAGAAAGCTTTCTATAATATAAGCTTTTCAAAGAGCTTTCTCAAAAAGATTTCTAAAAAATAATCTTCTGAGAAAGATTTCTAAGAAAGCTTTCTAAGAAATGTTTTGAAAGCTTTCTAAGAAAGGTTTTCAAAGCTCTCTAGGAAAGCTTTCTAAGAAGGTTTTTTTAAAACTTTCTAAGAAAGGTTTGTAAAGCTTTCTAAACTTGTTTAAGAACGGTTGCTAAAGCATTCTAAGAGAGCTTTCTAAGAAAGTTTTTCAAAGCTTTCTAATAAAGTTTCTAAAAGGAAAATCATTTCAATCCCAATCCAATGGATTACTTATTCCCATTTAAACCCACTTAAAAAATTCATAAATAATAGAAAATGGCCCATCTCTCAATCTGTACATGTTGAGCAACATATTCAAGTAAATCTTCCAGTTCATTGGGCTTAATTCTGTAAAGCTTGAGCAATACGATAGAAGATTCTAATTCAATCACTCTATCACCATTGTAGTTTATCAGCGAGTTTCCCTAATGATTGAATACCAATTCGGAAAATAGATTGCAAAATGGAGCATAATATTCCACATATTTGCCCTCATCCATTCAATTTAACCGACATTACACCAAACTTACTAATAAACAAGAATGCAAGAGAGATCGCTTTTGAGATGTTCTCTCCCACATTCTAAATTCCTCGTCTGAGGCATCTCTAAAACTTCTCTTAGAGCCCCCATATATCCAACAACTTCATCATGAACTGTGAAATGCAAGACTAATTTCGATTTGTACTCAACCAGATGAACAGAATTTAATTCCCTCATGCCTTCTCATCGCTCCCACGTCAACCAGTAAATATGATTCGATAGGGTGGTAAATACAAATGAAATGAATGGTGCATCAGCCCCTCATATCGATGGGAGGGGGGTCGGTTAGAGATTATCGGATTGTGGGGGGGATTGTGATCTGGAAGCCGATGCATCTATCATAGAGCAATCAGTGCGCGTCCAGGCGTCGACTTTATGAGCGGGCGGGCTCCAAGGAGTGGCGGGAGAAACTTGCAAACAAAGTAAATGTAATTAATTGCACTTGCTGCTTTCTCCTCACCCGCCAATCAGCAGAAACACTTCCTCGGAAACAGAAACGGCAATATTGCAATCCGTTGATCTTTCGAATTTGAATTTTAGGGGCGAGCGGTCTTTCAGATTTGAAACTAACTTCAGGGAGTTCAGTAATAAAATTTGAAAAAAAAACCGTTAGGATTTCGCGAATTTTTGTTTCCCTAGAAATTTTTGGAAAAGAATAAAGTTACCGTTACTGACGCCATTTTGATATATTGAAAAATCTTATTTCTTGAATAATTTCTCCTCCATTGCATGGATCGGTCTCAAATTTTAGTATGTTAGTAGTAGCTGTACTAGAGATGTATCCTTACTCTCTTTAAAACCTTGTTTAAAACACCTCAAGTTCATTCTGTGACCGCTGGTGGCGCCAAGTTCGAAAAGAAGATATTTCAGAAAATTCAAATTCAAATATTAGGAATCTCAACTGCCACAAGCATCCTTACATTCATCCCTTATCTTGCACTTTACACATTTTATTTCTTCTCCTCAATTCCTCATTAGCCCATCAATTAAAGCGATTCGCCGCATTTCCCAGAGCCTCAGCCAGCAGTTGGTGAAATGAGAAAATTTTTATTACCACTGCCAGTGTCCAATAAATAATTATCGCGTCTATATTGAGGCACACTCACCCTGATCTTCGGGCCAATGCACACGGATGGACGGAAGAAATTGCAAGGGGGGTGTGTAAAATCAATAAATGTGCGCCACCCACATGTCAGCCACCTTCACGCAGAGAGCTTTCCCTCCGAAAAAAAAATTAATAACTTTATTTATCAAGATCTTGCGAACCATTCAATGTGATATTTCAAATAAATACGCGATGTAAACACAAACCTATAGTTTAATACATAAGCGGGGTGAGTTGGGGATGTTTATAAAACGGGCTTTAGGATAAACGGCGCGGAAAATTGTCAATTTTGTTTCCTCTTTTTTCTCTGGCTATTATATATAAAATTTTATTTATATCAGCTGAATCATCCCCACCATTCCAAGAGATTCATCCTCACCCTCGTTGCTGCTCTGGACTCTCCCTTTTTTATTAAATAATCTTGATATCTTATTATTGGAATTCACCATCAGTCTCAGTATTGAACAGTGGACGTCTGGGGAATTTCGCTTTCCTCTTTCTCGTAAATTTCGCTGGGAAATCACACCTCATCCGGGGAAATCAATTTTCGGATGTGCAAGGCAATGGCATTGTTCTCTTAAGCTGATTACTCACCGATATGGATTCTTTTTTGGGGCTTCCCATAATGGCAATATGGTAAATAACTGAAAGTTTTTATGGTGTAAGATAATGTTTCAAAACTTAATAGAAAATTTCAAAAGAAAGTTTAGGTATTAGAGGATTGACTTTGTTAATCTAAAATTGCGTTTTATCAGTAAAAAGTCAAATTTGGTCAGTAAAACTAGTAAAATTTGTCAGTATGGACTGGAAAACGGTCAGTATAAACTTAATTTTTGACATTCAATCTTAAATTGCGGGCAGAAAGTATTGAGTTAGTATTTCATGCCGGTTTTCACATTTTACTGTATATTTTTCATGCTATATCTAAAGGTTTTACTGACAAAATTTCTAAGTTTACTGATTAACTGATCAAACGAATCAATTACTTACCCTATAGGTATAACTTTTAGATCAAAATTTCTTAATTTTAGTGAGAGATTTTTCTATTTAAATAATACTTTGGTGTCGAGTTCAAATCCAGACAAAACATGGAGTTCTTTTCTTCTCTAACATTAACCAGGATTAGATGAATATTTAATAATAATAATAATAATAATAATTTTATTTCAACAGGCCATTAGGATTATAACCTCTTTTTAGGCTGTACATTATTAGCTACATATTTTGATTAGATTGATATTGATTAGATTGAATATTGATTAGATTATGAGATGTGTGCTCCTGCGTTGTCAGGGCGAAGGCGGCGGCTGCTGGCCAAGATGTCCAATTCGGATAGTTGCTCCTGCGTTATCAGGGCGAAGGCGGCGGCTGCAAGGCCAAGATGTCCAATTCGGATAGTTGCTCCTGCGTTATCAGGGCGAAGACGGTGACCGCAAGTCCAAAGATCTCCATATCAGGTGAATCAGTATGAGATGTAGAAGGCACACACACACAGAGTCTGTTGGTTGCCAAAGTCACAGCCTTGATAAAGGCTGTGGAAGTATTGTTGAATGGCATACAATTTTTGGATACCATTCAAGAGTTGATCATATTCATGAATTGAATTGGAAATATGATAGAGAGTGCTGGTGATGATTCTCTGACCGGAATATACCGTAAATTTTCACAGAACTCAATTGCCCTGTGAGAGGCTTCAGATGAGCGCAAAGCAATATGATTTTCTGTATTACATCACATATTCATGTTGCTTGCGAAGTTAGGATAGGATAGTGGATTAAGGAAGTATAGAAATAGAAGGAAAAGAGGTTAGA
>CAKKOB020001957.1:0-16590 GCA_918844115.2 Phlebotomus perniciosus
GGAAACTTTTTGAAGCGCACATGATTTTCGGAATGTGGGGACCCTAATTCGTGGAGCGCCCCTAGTCCGGGGTCTCGGAGCTGACTTCGATTTTGGTGACCCATTACAATAAGCTGGGATTAGGGAATCCCAGCTAAAAATATGAGTTATTATTCTACTCACTCTTGTTTTTCTCTTTGATTGCTTTGATTTTATAAATACCCGTATAGTACCTATAAGAAAAACAAGAATATTGCCTCATGATGGGATACTTTTGGACAGTTTCTTAATTCTTAAAATTTTTCTTACTAAAGAAACCAAAGAAACTCTATTTATCGGGCGTTCTGATTAAACTGTTTGAGACAATAAGATAAATGATTTAAAGAATATTTTCTTCGTTTTCTTCAATAAGAAATGCAAGAAAATGAACTTTCCATCCAGTGAATTTTCCAGCTCAGTCAAACAAATACAGTATCGCATTCTGCGTGGTGGATAACGAGCTCATGTAAGCGCAAGATTGGAAAATCGTGGGGTGGGAAAGCTTCTTCTGTGCCTGTTCTGTGTATTGTATATTTTTCCAAAATGGTCTCTAGCTTCAGGCGAAAGTGGAGTGTGTGCTTTTGAAACAGGAATCACGAGCATCTCGCTGTGGCTTTCGTTCTCTGGTGAGTGAAGTGTTGGTGTAACAATCACCAGCTCATCACTTTATTCCGAATTGAATCCCGGCGTAGTCGCAATCAGCCATTCCTCCGTCGCAGATCTTTTTCACTCACCAGTTGTGTGCCATTTGGGCAGAAATTCCCATTGCAGTGTCTCTCGCCAGTGAATTTTTCTCCACATTTTCAGTGCTGATTTTATGTAATAGTCCAGTGATTTTTTTTAATATTTTTTCTACAAATTGCAATTGGCAAAAATTCCCACTTTTCCACTCTGCCCCGCCACAGCTGGGGCGGAGAAGAAAGTGTCTCTGTGGTGTTGGATTATATAGTGATGTGCCGTTTATTAACGAAGAAGAGACTCTCCAAGCTGCTCACTCAATTGGATTAAATTGATTTAGCGATTTTATCAATGAATGAATTCACACACAAATGTTCAACAATTCACAATATTGATTGCAATTATTGTGCATATTTCACAAAAGGGAAAGCTCCAGCTTTGCACCACATTTCATTCTTGCAAAGGAGAATTTTCTCATTTAATAAAATTATAATACTTTCCTATTCCATAAAATAAGGGATTGTTATTCCTCAAAGTGCGTACAAATATGGAGAAATTATTTCCCAAAATAAGACTTACGTAATTATGTGATCTATTACTCCCAAGCTGGTGTCACTTTATATACCATATCCATAAAATTAAACCATCATCGCGCTTCACCTTCACAAATTATTCAATAAAATTCAAATAGAATTGTGCATATTACCGTCAATAGGGGGATTTACGATGCCATTTGAGCTAATTTAAAATCATCCTTCCCAAAGAGATCCACCAACAAAATAATATCTATCAAAATGCCTAATTTAATTTTCCAAATTGGGTAATTATTTCATTGCGTGTGCTCACATTTTGCCGTAATTACACAGCTCTAATGGCACATTGAGCCATTTTCGCCATGGCACAGCGGTTGTATTGATGAGGGGGAGATAAAATATTTTCATTTGCATATACTATACGATGAGGCGAGCGAGTGGAAAATATTTCTTCATCGCGTCATTGAAATTAATTTGGGGAAATTTGCAAATTTTCATTTAATAAACCTGCCTCATTGATCTTGTTTGTCAAACAGTGACGCCAAAATTTATGCATCCAGGGGCAATTTTATCATGAGAGAAGGACTTTTCATTTATGGATAGGGGAGAGTCGGCTAAATTGGCAGCACTAAGGGGTTTCAAGACTTTAATGGCTATAAGAATTATTTAAGAGCATTAAGATCCACACTAACAAATTAACTTCAAATATTTCGATAAAGTTATTTTTTAATTAAGAATAATCTTGATGCCAGCCAAAAAGACTAGCTTAAACATTAAGGCTAGCTTCAAGTAGGCTTAAGACTTGCTTGAATGTTTAGGTTGGTTTTAAGCTCAAGACTGACTTAAGTCAGCCTTAAGGCTGGTTTTAAGTTTAAGGAAGGCTTAAAGAAGTCTTAAGGTTGGCTTTAATCATAAGGTTGGCTTTTAGTTTAAAGTTTGACTTCAAGTTTAAGACTAGTTTTAAGCGAAACGCGGGCTTAAAGTTCAAAGTTTTCTAGGATAAAGCTAAAGTCATAACGGCCGTAACTTAATCTCTAGACTAGACAAGAATAACGTTTTTTTGAAATACTTAGTACATTTTTTTATAGTTTAAGATTTGGTCCCTTTAATAACATCACGACTGTAAACTTAAGTTTACATTTGACTTGTTTTTAAAAACCTACAAGAAAACCTCAATTTCATTCTTTTTCAAATGGTCCTAATTTTAACTTTTTATTCATAAACAGCGCCGCAACTTAGCCGACTCTCCTCTAATTTTATCTTGGCAAGATTTTGCCTCCCTTGAAGCTTTTGGAAAGTTTAAAAGTGGCCTTTTGCCAGAGACATTGTAAAAGATTTATGCTAACACTGCACTAAAGTCTCTTGATCGACTTAAAAGAGCAGAATCTTAAGAATTCACAACATAAAATGATTTTCGCATTTTTTTTTCTATAAATGATTTAACAATTCTCGTCACGAGTGTTCAATAATGTCGGGCTTTTCCACTGAATTGGAGATGCTCGTCGTGTGTTCATTCATAAATACAAACCAAATTCATTCATTATGTTTTTGCCGTCCACAGAGAATGTCAATCTATCGCGCATTTAAATAATTCTACACATCTCTGTTATAGCTGAGCAAAAAAAAAGTGTGAACAAATAGCTAATAGGTGAAAAAAAAGTATCAGATGATCGTTTAAAATTCATCATGAGAGTGAATCTTTAGTGGTGAATCGATTTGCATAGAAGGACTTTTGTTGGGAACTCAATTATTTATCTGGTGGAAGACATTCGTGCAGCAATGATTCTGGAGACGGTGCTCCTCTACCTTGTGGCTCTATCGTGGGCTTCCCCATCGTTGGCGCACGAAGAGGTGCCGCTCAACACCACGATGAAGCTCAACTTGAAGAATGACGAATATTTGACGGAGAAAATAATCCCGGACATTCAGTTTGTGGTCCAGAAGCAGCTCAATGACAAAAAGTTCGAGACACTCAATATGTTTCTGGTCATTCTCAAGAATTCATTAATTGAGAGCGGCTACCGAGTCACCAAGGGTAATTAAATTTTATGGTTATTTTGTACTGTAATTTGATCTCCGGGCATGACTTTAATTTGTGAAATTTCCATTTTTCGCAACGCCAATAAGTTGATTTGAATATAGCATTAAAGAGCAGAGCAGCAGAGAGAGAGGGGAGATTAGTCTGGAGGTTGCTTATGAAATGTTATGAATTAATATTAGTTCTAAAATTGTCTTCAGAAAATTGGATAACAATGCATTCAGGAATTACACGGTTATCTAGTCTTGATGTAGGGGAAGTCGGGGCAGCAGACACGTTTTAGAATATTCTTTTAAAAACTATTTAATTCGTGCCTTAAAAAGCCAAAGTTTTTCCAGGAGATATAAAATTTGCCATAATATTACTATGCAATGTTTGAAACAGTTTAAACTGCCCCAGTCTCTCCTACTGAAAATTACTTTTGCTTTTTTAAGATAGTCCTATCACGTAATTGCGTTGAAATTCTGAGCTTGCAGTGGGAACTTTTATTGCAATTTTACAATAAGTTATTGAATAAAAAGATGCAATATGGATTAGAATCATTTAATGGATGAGCTGAAGTAAATAATATGGGAAGTTTTTCTCTTAATATAAAAATAATGAAGTAACGAGAAATTGTTTCTTGAAATGATTATAATTAAGCAGTAAATATTTTACATGCTTAATTAAGAAAGTCGTTAAATAGACATAAGATACAAAAACAATTCAGTAAGTTTTTTTTTTAAAACAGGAAATGCACAAAATGACTAATTTGTCGATTTCAAATCTCATTGACCTTCATTAGTTTCTAGCTTGATATTAAATTTCAAAAAAATAATATCAAAACCGCTTTATTGTTTTGCTACTCGAGATTAAAAGGATGTCCGGGATGTCCGCATTTTATCAATTGCAATTTTAAAACATGAAATTAACTAAAAACTACAAAAAACTATTAATTTATTTTAGGGGAAGTGAAGGCAAGATGATTCTAAAAAATCAAAATGAATTTTAGACCAAAAGATAAGTTTAGATTAAAAAAAAATATAATTAGGCATTTTTTTAAGACTTGAATTATTTTTTTTGTGAATTTGCCCCTTAATAAGTATATTTTCCAAGATTTTTTTATTATTTTAAAAAATGTAATTTGCATATTCTTTGCAGACGTTCCATTCACAATAATTGTGCCTAAAGTGGACACAAAGAGTGTCGACAAAGATCGCCTAAGGGAATTTCTGCTGGAACACATTATTCCCGGGATCGCCTTCCAGACCTTCACCGATGACGATGTATATGGCAATGGGAACTACCACAAGCTCAGCTTCACGAAGCTCCAGAAAGACGATGAGATGCAGTGGTTCATCAACGGCGTGAAAATCCTTCGCATGGAAATAATCAATGAACGAATGTCCGTGATCTTCATTGATGGTCTTCTGGGTGATAAGCGAAGCACCACTTATTCAAAGAGGAACATCCAGGAGACGAATCGCTACAATGAACCCCAACGGCTTGAGATGAAGAACACGACGAAGCATGAAGCGATGGTGGCGAAAGACAGCAAAATCTCACCGCTGATGACCTTCCTGGCCGGCATGAAGACGGGCACCAAAGTGTTTCAGCACTTCCTGTCCAAGAGCAACTTATCCTATTATCTCAATGACGTGCACTATGCTGTGCTCATTCCCACGGACAATGCATTCCAGCGATGGCATCCAATTGACTGGGGCTTCTATCCATTCAGCGTGCACGAGTTCACCGAGAGTGTCTTGCGAAATCACTTCATTCAGCTCAAGACGCCCCTCCGGATGGACGACATCAAGCGCATCCACGGCGAGCGAAAGTTTAAGACACTCGGCGGCGAGACGGTGGTCTTCAAGAGCACCCGTAAGACTCCACTCAATCTTCAATTATATCAGTGAGCCCTAAATTAATAGTCTCGTTGACCTTTCAGCCTCACCCAACATCAATAATGTGACCATCTTCGGGGAACACTCCCTCCCGAATGGGAATCAGGTGTTCCTCATTTCTGAGGTGCTGTTCGTGTCCGAGGCCATCGTGTCGCGCCTCCATCAAATGCACAAGGACAAGGAGACTCCACCCCTCTTGGCTTTCCCATGGTTTGGCGCTCAATTCCTCTCGCACTCCTTCCTCGCTCTCGAACGAGATACTCGCTTCACGCAAATCACGAGGTAATCAATTCAATAATTCAGACGCTATACTATTGTGCTATACATATAATAATGGGGCTGTTTTATGCGTAAATCGCGATCATTTGCTGAGGCTTGAGCTGAATTTTATGGATAATGAATCGAGTATTAAAATCCTTATAAAAGGATGCAAATATCCCACAAAGCTAATTGAAACCCATTTAATCAAGAAATACGATTGGATTTAGCAGATAGTAGTTTTTTATGAGCCTGACTGCACTTGGACCTCCTTTTTATTATCATGAGAATCATGAGGAAGTATAAGAACGAAATCTCATACAAAGTGTATGGACCGCTTTTATCGGCTCTCTGTATTAATTAAGAATTGTACAAACTAAGTAGTTACCCAGGTAATAGAAAGAATTCTTCCAAAGAATTCAAGAATAAATCCCAAATAAGAAAAGAAAATACTCAACCAAGCAAATATTTTTATGCATTTTATAAATCACCTAATTACGTAATAACGATCCTTTCAAAAATGCATAAATTAATGCTCATAAAATTAGAATAGAATTATGTAAAAGATAATAATTTGTTTCATTTGATTTCGAAGGGAATGACGCAAATGTGGCTCCTTTCTAAAAGCTTATCATAAATAATCTTCTCAGATGGCTCAATACCGCTGAAATTGCCCCCTTCGTGTCCGGCTCCAACTACACCTTCTTCGTTCCCATGGACTCCGCCTTCGAGAAGCTGGGCTATGACGTCCTCCCGGACAATGTGCTGGCATCTGAGGAGGGTATCCGCATGCTCTTGAATCACTTTGTGCGCGGTCGCCTCTACGATCGTGACTTGCGACACGATGAGGTGTTCGAGACTGTGGGCGGCGGAGCAATTCGCGTGGAGAGATCTGCGTCAGGGAATGTGACCGTCAACAGTGCTCACATCATTGAGAAGGAGCACTTTGTGTACAACCTGGGCACAATGTTCTACATCGACAGCATTCTGTACTGGGAGCTGGTGCAGGGGAGTCTCACCACCACCACCGAAACGCCTTCAACGACCTCCACGCAGGAAGTGGAAGCTGAGACTGTGAAAAGCACCACCGCGGCCGAGGAGTCGGTGGAGGTGAAGAGGGAGAAGGAGGACGAACCCAGTCTCACTGAGGAGGACATCCTCTTTGACGAGGACATCACCCCGAGGGCTCTGCCAGTGCGATTTCAGGCAGACTCACCGAAATAGGCGCTCCAAAATGCTTTTGCGCGAAATTACCAAAATCAAAAAAATAATTTAATTTGACAGCATTTTCCAAAATGCTGAATATTGAAATATTATTATAGGACTTTCTAGTGATTTTCTCTGTTTAACAGATTTTTCATATATAAAAAAATTGATTTTTTGTATGTTTCGCAAAATAGATATAAAAATTTGTTGTACGATAACTATTGATAGCAATAACATTGTATTAGAAAATATCCCTAATTGCAGCAGCAAAGGCCTTTTGGAATGATTTGAAAATATTTTTAAAGTTTTTTTTTGCATTATCATAAATTTTTATATTTTAGAAATTATTTTTAATTAATCTGTCATTAAATCTCATTCTTTTCGTAATTTTACAAATTACTTGGAATTCAGAGAGCGGTAATTTGTGATTATTAATCAAAACATATTTTATTTACTTTCTTTTATTTTTTTATATAAATATTAAGTCTCATTGAATATCATAAAATCTTATATTAGAAATAGCATATTTTGTATTATTATTCTTTTTTTATTAGTATATTTTTCCAAAATGTCTCAAAATTTGCTAAATCTGCGCTGTTGCAATTGAAAAGTGTCACGTTGAGATTTTGGGAGTAGGTAATTTAAAGAAGTAGCATTTACTGATCCTCGAATAGACTACTAAATAAATAGAGATTCATTCATGTAAAATTAACGCCATTGAAGAGAGAGACGAAAATATGGATATTCTTGTGGGTAAAAGCCCATAAAAAATTGAGAATATATTATAGAAATAATATAAAATAATCGCAAAATATGACTATCTCACGAGCAATCCGAACCCCATACTCTATAATCCGTACATTTTTGTATGATAATCAATTTCTTTTCTCATAATAAAGGATGTGTTAGATAAATTATCTGCTTTTTATTAGAAAAAAATATTTGATGAACAAATAGCGATTTACAGAAAATTTTTCAGCTTTGTACCTAAATGAGGTAGAAAATTTTTCCAAAAATTTGTGAGTCCTTCCTGTGACGTTCAGGATAGCCCCGTTATCCCCTATTTGTAACTCTTGATGTGAGCTTAAGGGATCACAGTTTCCCTGTTTATTTTATGCCAAAATGAAAAATTTCAATAATTATTCCCGAATCTAATGATGATAAATCAAAGGAGAAATTCTTTTCACGCCAAGATTTAATTTCTGACCAGAAGGAATAAATTTGCAGCCTTCTTATTCTTATCTTATCTCCTGGTTCACATTGTCGAAGACGCTTCCCTTGTGATCTGATACATTTGGTCGGACTTCGTAGTTGCAAATGGTTACTCCGTGATGATGAGCTTCTGTAAATTCTCCCTTCAAGCCAATGTAGTGAATCTTAGTGGAGTCCTCGCCAAAGTTGGTAGGAAAGTGCAGCGATAAGTGATGCACCGATGAGAAAACAACCGGCTTCGTATTGTACTCCACAGTTCCGTTGGGATCGATGGTCAACTGAAACTCCTGATCCGGCTTCAGATTAGCATCGTCAATCGTCATCTTTGGGCGATTCTTGAACAGTCTCAATTGATTCGGATGAGTATTATCATCGGATCCCATCACAATGATCCCTTTCAGTTTAACATTTCCCGTGAAGGGAATGTTAAACAGAAGCTCCGGATCGGCATCGCTCTCAACGCACTTCTCAGGATCGAAGCGCTCTTCATAGGACCGGAAGACACACTTTCCTGTCCGGAAGGAAAATGGAAATTTCTAACAGATCCGGGAATGACAAAGGGAAAACAAATGAGTCTAACCTGAGTTTTCAGTGGTCTCATTGAGGCACTCCACATTGTCCAAATCAATCTTTGTGTACAAACTATAGTTGATGCCTATCTCATTGGGATCTGCACCACTCGATGGGCCATGATTGCAGCAATGGGAGTGAGACATTCTTCCTCAAAAGTGGATCGGAAAACTCCAAAAATTCAACACAAACACCGTAAGAATGACAACAAATGGTGGGGTTGCCATATCGATATATCGTACGATAAATAGCGCGATATATGATATCGAATATTATTTTTGCAAATTTCTTATGATTTATTTACTTTTTCAATTGAAATTTATCAATTCATGTGTTTATCTCTGCATGTCGTAACAAATCAATTAAAATCAAGTTCAATATTCAAATTAAAAGTGGTAAAATCTCACCTTTTTGCGCTGCAGTTGGCATCCCTGCTAGTGTCAACTCAACAGTGGAAATGATGAATGGCGCAAGAGTTCAGTGATTTGTTTATATTTTGGAATTACCATAGTTCTTGTTGAATTCCTGCCCCGCCGTTTGAACAACCACCCCTCAGAGTGATATTCCACAAGATGCACGGCCCAAACTTCTCAAAACTCTTCCCATCGCGGAGCAGCGCAGTGATTTTCGTGTCATACATCGCTCTGTTTGTAAATCAAGGTGGTTCCCATTCATATTTTCACTCAATTTTCAGATCTTTTAACACACTATTCACTGCTCTTACAGGAATTCTCGTTACAGCGTCCCAGGGTGAGGACAATAAGTACAGCTTCAACACGGTAACTGTGGTGCTACTTACGGAAATACTCAAATTGATTGTCTCTGCTTGCCTCTATTGCAAAGAGTAAGTGAACGTCCGGATGCACACTTTCATTTGGAATTGTTTCTCTCAGGCTTCTGGGAGTATTTTTGCTTCGGGATTATCTCAATAACTTCCGGAGATACGAGTTCTTAGATTGCTAATATCTTCTGGGTGGATAAATTATAATTAAAGCTAAAAAGTAATTCTTGCTGATGTTCTGCATAATTTTTCATCATTCTCTGGAATTATTTTGAGCTACAGAAGAAATTAATTGCCTGATATCCTGTAAGGATAATTATAATTTTGCTATAATTTCTGCTGTGATAAGAGCGTATTCTAAACTCAATAGCTATGGGGTCGTATCTAAATAAAGAGAAAGCGCGATGACCAAGACAGTTGTTTGCCAGAATAATTTCGATGAAATTTCACTAAAAGAAGTTTCTTGAAACCGATTCCAACTATTTCTAAACCGAGTCACGGACCATGTTCCTGGAACAATGAAGTAGCTGAGTCTATTTTTTAATGGGGGATTTAAAAACTATAAAATTTTGCAAGAAAATCTAATAATTCGATGGTTCATTTTAGTAGTTGGAAGTTACCTCGTTCGCTGATTGAACCCTTGACCCTTATGACCTAAGAGGCGCTTCGCGCTTGGTTTGTTTAGTGACCTGGTTAATTAAATTAATTGAAAAGTGCATTTTGCTGATCAAAGTCGAAAATATGGGAACTTTGTATGGATGGTACGAAAAGGGAGTGGTGGGGGGAGGGTATCCCTTAGTACAGGGTGACAAATAATTCTACTTTGATCAAACCCACCGACCGCACCATACATTGTGATCAGCTTGCGCGTCATATTGATGAGAAAAACGGCAAAAAGGTGAATATTGTATGGGAGGTATCAGATAGGGGAGGTGGGGGAATTTTAATATACTCTTCTATGTTATCACCTGTGGTGCTCTCTATACTCATACCAAAATTTATCCCGATTGATTCAGCGATTTGAGTACTATTCGGGTACAAACTGTAGACTCACAGACAAAAAACAAAAGGTCTAATCATAATAAAGTCCTTTGAATCGGAGTTGAGCGAGAAACAAAATAAATTTTTTGGAAAAGGGAAATGTAATGGAAAATTATCTCCAAGAAAGTTCTTTTTCTAGGGAGTTTTTACGTTTAAAATAACTTAAAGTGCCTTATTAAAGGAAAAATTACAATTACTCAGTTCACGAACTCAATAATTTGCAAGGTAATAAATCAATTTGACTTGAACCCAGAATTAACCCTGGCATTGAATTAGGGAGAAAATTCAATTGATGCAAACTTTTAAGTAATATATTCTATTTGTTTTCAATTTTGTTGCTTCAATAGCTTCAATATGCTCTTCCGAAGGCGTAAAGAGCAATACTGCAATCCAAATTTCGTAGTTTTTTTGGATGTATGGTTAAAGTCCAAAACGAGCAATTCTATTATATTTATTTACGAATTTCATCGAAATTATTCCTCCTTTCCTAGACATAACGTGTCGCAGCACTCTGCAAAGTTACTTTGAACTCATTTTTTTATATTATATGTTAATTATACATAACAATTATTGAGCAAATTGAAAGTATACTGAGAGTAATATCGTTAAAATTAAAATACAATTTGTTATAAATCAAAATTAAATCATTAATTTGCTTATCAATATTATTGTTCTGCATATTTTCCCAATACAAAAATCATTATTAAATTTGAATAATGATATTGGATTTTTTGTGAATTTTTTTGTAACGCAGAGTTAGACAAAATATGAAAGGAAATTTAATTTCTTTTCAACTGAAGATAGAGCTCCCAAAGAAAGATTGAATCAATTAAATCGGTATTAAAAACAAACAATTCCATTTGAAGTGTGTTATGAGAGCTTTCTTTTAGTTGGTATAGAAGAGTATTTCTGTGCTTTTTTTTATCTTGCAGCCACTCCTTTAAGTCACTCTGGGGTGAAGTGATTGGGGGATCAAAAGTTGTCTTACTGTATTTCGTGCCAGCTTTTCTCTATTGCTTGTATAACAATTTAGCATTTGTGAATTTATCAAAATTCGATCCGACCACATACTATCTCCTGCTCCAGTTTCGTGTTGTGATAACTGGGATACTGTTTCAGATAATATTCAAGAAGTACTTGAGTCGGAGGCAGTGGTTCTCTCTCCTCCTCCTTACTGTGGGCTGCATGGTGAAGCAGGTGAATTTTTCCAAAGATGACGCCAGCGAGCGTGTGGCCAATGCAAAGAACACCTCAGGCTTCGATTTTAGCATTAATGCCGTATTTATCTTAACCCAAACACTGTGCTCGTGTCTGGCAGGTGTTTACAATGAGTATCTACTCAAGAGGGAAGACACCAATGTTAATATCTATGTGCAGAATGTTATAATGTATCTCGACTCTATCATATGCAATGTGAGTGTGTTGCTATTCCAAGGAGACCTTGTCGATGCATTTCAGATGGATAGCCTGAAAGCTGTGTTTAGACTTAATGTTATTGTTATAATGGTAAACAATGCAGCCATTGGTATAGTCACGAGTTTTTTCCTCAAATACATGAACTCCATCATAAAGACATTCGCCAGTGCCCTAGAGCTCTTCTTTACGGCTATCCTGTGCTACATTCTCTTCGCCATACCAATCTATCTTAATACAATTCTGGCAATCGGCATTGTCTCATTTGCCGTATTCATGTATTCACAGAATCCAGTAGTGAATCTACCCGCCACATCTTCGGCTAAAATCACAAGTACCACCGCAATTAGTGAAGATACTCAGAAGTTATTGATGGTTGAAGAAGGACAAATTAAAGATCAATCCTAACATAGCCAGCACTTTCACAGTGAAACCCTCTTCTTTCGAGCGACAGAAGTTTTGCGCAAATAATCACGAGAGAAGATTTTTTGTCGTTGTTTCGTTTCTGTATCACAAAAACAGCATTTTATAATTTTATTTTGTGCAAGAAATAATAAAAAAAAGTTTGGACAGAAACTTTAATTGATGCGAATTTCTCTTGATAATCCTGTTCTTTTTTTTGTTTAATTACCGTGCAATATAATAAAAATAACAAAAAATATGATTCTATAATAAATGAAGGCGCTCCTCATATAGAAGCTATAGAAGTCTTAATTAGACTTTTCTCTGTGTATTTTTTATTCTATGGTGAATTTGAGATATTATACTAACTAAAACATGACAAAAAGTTCACTGAACTATTTTGAAATAGGGGCGGGTGGGGCAGTTCTAGACACTGTGTTTTCCAAGAGGATACCGATGTAATACAGCAAATAAGGAGTAACTACTAGTCCCTAAATGACTATTATAGAAACCCTAAAAATCGACTCAAAAATATTTTTGAATTTTGAGTTTTTTGCTAAGTTTTATGGGGCAGATTCGCACACTTAAACGGGACACTTCCGGACGCGCGATAATGAACCCCAGAGGGTCTTTGGAGTCCCAACTGTCCCAATAAACTTTATCAACTTTTTGATACAAACCTTTGAAGTCCGAATTGTCTCACCTTCCCCTAAAGTTAAATTATTTGCTAAAATTTTGACTTTGGCTGAAAAAGCTTGAGAAAAATTGATCATTTTAAATTATTCAAAAAGTTACAAGCGTTACAAGTCTTTAGATTGTTAAGTTAAACTGCAATATTTATATTTTTCAAAAAAATTTAATTTCTTGTTATTAACGAAGCTTGTTATTGGATTTGTTTGAAATGAAATCACTAAATTTTATCGGATTCATCGGATTAGATTATTTCCCCGCAATTTCCCGAATTGTGGAAATAAATGTGATGTTGCAAAATAATTAGAAAACTCAACAATTAAAATTGATTAATTTTTTTGTGCATTATTATGAGGAGCTGTTTCTTTTGTTTCTTCTATCACAACCAATTCTTATGCAGAATATATGTTTGTGAAATGCTATGAAAGGGCTATAAATAGTGGAAATTGACTTGCCAAATATAAAAATGGTAAAATAGTTCACATATACATAAATATACTTCTCCGAATATTACAATGGATGTTGAAAGATTTTTAATAAAATTTTCACTCTACATACATAAAGTTGAGAACAGGAAATAAAATGTGTAGTTGCCAAAAAGCGAAGAAACTATACCCAATATATAAGTTTGAAAACGGGCAAAAGTCCTCCTGGCGGATATGGTGAAACCTTTCTGTGGTTGTATCAAAGCAAAAGTTTTCTGACTCACTTGAAATGTTGCCCAGTTTTGCCTTTTCCCTTGCTAATTGTTCTCACACTAGAAACAACCGAATTTGTTCGTCTCTTCCTCTTCATTTCGATTTATTTTACTGATTCACCAAAACCTAATAACTGTTTTTTATTCTCTCCTTCTCATCCGACAATTTATTGAAAAGGCTGTAAAATCGTGTATTCTATAACTCTGAAATGTTTCGTGTCTCAAAAGGGTTCTACTTATATAAGTTTCTCCTCTTTACGAGGTCATAAAGTAATTCGATTATGTGGTGTTTAATTAATGAAAGAATGAAATATGACCAAAATTCGTATACAATTCACTTGACCTTTTTATGCTTTTCACCCTCTCCATACATCCGAAATTATTTGCGTAAGACTGAATTTCATATCGAGATGTAATTTGTGGGCGAAAGAAAGTGTGTTAAATTGTAAATAAGTGTATAAGAAATGAAATTGACCAAATAAATTATTTATAACTTTACTAATTGGTATCTTATATTTTCCCTCAAATTTCCGCAGTTTATTATTCTTTTTTGGAAATAATGTGTAATCCCAAGCAGAAAATTGTGACAAATAAATGTTATCAGTAAACTGACACATAAGACAGACATTAATGTCTATTTTTAGTGACCCTTTTATGACTAGACTTGAAGATGTAATAAAGTCAAAATGTATAAATAAATAATTATGTGATAATGTGTCCTCTTTATAAGAAATCGTCAGTATATTTAACCCACATTCATTTAGAACAGGTGTGAGCCAACGGCTTGTTGTTGTGTGAGCTGACCGAGCTGACAGAGAAAATTTACATCAAAATAAATGGCAACCCCGTTGGAAGTTTCGGCAGGCAACCCCATTTTCCACCATTTTCTTTTTCAAATAACTTAATATTTTTCTTCCAAATTTTCACATTAAAACCAACAGAAATTCATCTTTAATGAAGAATGGGGACCCCAAAAGACCTCAATTTTCATTATTTTACAATTATTTTTCTCTTTTGGAATACGCCGCCAATTGTCAATTCGGCTCACAATTCTTTTTTGGCACTTACAGCAACGCGCGAAAAAAGGTTTCCTCCATTTCTTCGTGGAAAATCCTTTTTCTGTGGTCTATTGAGGTTGGAAAATGCAATGGAGAGTCCAGTGAAGTGATTTTCTTGGAAATCTAGGTCGAAATTCGAAAGATTTGTCTACTTGAAGCGATATTTTCGCAAAAATGTCATTTTCTCTACTTGAGTGTCATCTAAAAAAGTTTATTGGAGCTTTTTGGGGCCCCATTCATCATTATAGAGTGGGTTTTATGTTGGGTTTTATGTGAAAATGAGGGCAAATTCGCCCCAAATACGATTGAAGATGTTTTAGCCTTTTGGCGGAAATCCACTGGCAAGTCAAATTTTTGAATGGATTGACAGAATTGAGTTCTTCTCAACCCCGATTTAGAATATTTTGAATAAGCTTTAAAAGCTAATGATCAAAATCAAATTAAGAAAAAATATTGATCTTAAGCAAATTCATTTTATACAGAATGAAATAAAATTATGATTTATTCAAAATATTAGTGGATTTAACCTCCAAAATAATCAAATTTATTTCTTCAAAAGTAATTCTTACGTCATGATGGATTACAAAATGTGGCTTAAAATCACCCAAAAATATTACCTACCAATTTAATTATAATATAAAATTATGTATAAAAATCATGAGATATACGAGATATCCTTTGAAGTACCAGTAACTTGATCCTGACTTAATTAGTGTAACATTTTCTGCTTGGGTATAAATTTAGTTTTGTTTGCAGAAGAACCAGAAGATAACACTTGCAGGCAAGTTTTTATTTCTTATTTCTTATCATATTATTAACTGATTAAAATTCTGTCACAATAATAATAATAAAAAAAAATTACTCATGTAAAATGGAACACCATAATTTCGTTTGCATAAATAAATTTTGTTTCCAAAAATGCCTTCATGCTTTTTTCTGCATAATTCTACTAAAGCAAGTAATTTCTTTATTCCTGCAATGATTCATTTTCGGTGCACGTGTATGTCTATAGAGGAGGAAGAACTTTCCATTCTTCGCTGCATCACGTGGCTTCAATGTGCGCGAAAGTCTGTTTTATAGGGAAAATCGGGAAATTTTTGGGGGGCGAACGCGCGAGATGGGCTGATGAGACAGAAGAGATGAGAGAAACAGACGGACAGACGCCACCCGTGGCGCCACAATTCTTTCATTTCACCCTGGGTGTTTTATTGAATAATCGACCAACGGGGATTTCGACTCTCTGACTGCTGAAGCACTTGGACCACGACGATGAAAGGCCACTCGAATTGAAGAGTTATCTCACTGTATAGCATTTTATACCATTTTAAGCATTCCTGCAGTATTTACAATAATGATCCCTCCTCAATTTAATAGCCCCCTTTTTCATGTCACTCTGTCTCCTCTGGAGCCAGTGGAACGTGTTGTGCCGTCTTCCTATAGTTTCGATTCACTTATATATTTGCAGCAATGTGCACCAATTAGAACGCATAATTGGTAATTTACTAACAGTAAGTTCAATAAAGTTTTAATTACCTTCAATCAAGATTATTTGATTTTGTACGTTGCGAGCGATTTTGAACAATGAATAAGTGTTAAAATATATTCCTCGAGAGATACATTTAATTTTGAAATTGATCAGTGGTCCTGAATTGATGAATAATTAAAGTATTTCTTACATTTTAGTTGAAATTGTTTTCACGTCAACAAAGTTCTTAAGATAATATTAAATATTGAAAGTTTTGTCGTGTCTATCAATTCACTTGACTGAACTTGATTTTCGATTACCTTCAATTCAGAAATGAAATAAATTTTAAACATACCTTTTTCTAAGATTATTCAGTTCTCAGATTGGAAATGAATAAAAGAGCGATTCGGAAGATTGATTAAGTGTTACTGATTAAATTATTGAAAATGATATGAACTAATTAATTAAATTATGTAATCTGTTGAGATTCTCCGAAATATATAATCACCTTAAATCTTCGTGCAATAACTGTGCACATTATATATGTATGAATTGTTACATCCCAAGAAACAAAATTTAGTCATATAGAGGTAAAAAGCCGACATTCTGACGTGTTGACAGCAGTCAAAACCGGGTAAATAACAAGT
>CAKKOB020001958.1:1648-16550 GCA_918844115.2 Phlebotomus perniciosus
AAGATATAAATACTTTTAAGGAAAAAATTAAGCACTTAAGAAAATATATAGAACAAAAGCTTTTAATTAAAAGAAAGCGAAATTGGTCAAGAAAATTATTATTACCACTTCATACTAGGTTTTTTTTTGAGAAATAATCATGTAGGGGAAAGTGGGGCAAACTACCACCTTCATAAAATGTTATCTGTAGAAAGAATCATGGCTTTTCATGATTCTTAGGTAAATCAAAGGTTAAAGAATTCCATTACGATTTAGATATGTTCGAAAAGTTATGTTTATGAAACACGAGACGCTTTCGCCTCTCTTTGCGTTAGTAACCTGGGTCCATTAAATTGATTGGTTTTAGTAAAATTCTTTAAGAGCAACCGGTAACAATTCATTTTGGGGATAAAAAGTCGAAAATACGGGAATTTTGTGTAGGGGGCAATCCCTGTAAAATTACAGGGTATACATTACTCCAATCAACCCCTTCATACATTGTGAACCGCTAGGAATTCATTTAAGTAATATCGAGAAATTGTACGATAAAAGGGTAAATTCATATGAAAGTTACTAATAAGGGATGACGGGGGTTTCTCCCTATAATATGGGATTATAGGTGAACCCATTCTGATTAATCCTATCACACATCCTATCAGCACAGCGACTAGCAAGTGCTTTATATTGACGGTAAAAACGGAGAAAAAAGACGAAAATTAGATGACTTTTGTATGGAAGATACCAATAGGAGATAGTGGGAGAATTTTCCTATAGCCCAGAATTATAGAGAACATCACCCTCATCAACCCCCTCATACATCGTGATGCGCCAACTCTTAGTGGTTAAAAGAAATCTAAAATGTCCAAAAACGGTGTAAATTCATAATGGTGGTACCAGATAGGGGTGGTGGGGGTAGTCATATACACAATGTTACCACCTGTGGTGCCCTCTATACCCATACCAAATTTCATCCCGATCGGTTCAGCAGTTTGAGCCCTATTTGGACTATTTTTGAGCCCTATTTTTGACAATCATTTTGGAGATGGGTATTTTCGGACTCCTGGAGGCACATCCGGTCAAGTTTTGGGGGTGATCTAGCCAATTCATAGTGTTTTGTCCGCAATGACACACTCTCCCCTACTTACTATCGGGTTTTCCTCATAAAAGGTTATGTTCACTTCAGTTACGTCATTATGAAAATTAGAACCACATCTGGGGAAGTTTCAATCGTTTCAATCAATCAATTTAATTTAATTTCAGGTGGGCTAGCTAATAGTTCGAATAGAATAGAATTGAAAGTTTGAGAATAAAATTAGAATTTTTATAAATTAGAGAACCAATCAAGGAAGTCAAAACTAAAATTTTGTAAAAAGTAAAAAGTAAAAAGAAAACAAACTTATCCAAAGTGCAAAGACATTGAAAGTTGAAGATCATTCCTCGCAGAGATGACGGAAAAAAACCGGGCAATTTCAGAAAACCATTTCACAAAATTTAATCGACCTGTAAAAATCGATTTCAGTACTTCTCTTACTTTAAGAGACAATACAAACGACAAAATTTATTTTCTCTTAACGAGAAAAAGTCGGAGATAGAATTTCTTTTAAAATCTAAATAAATTCTATTGATAATAAACTATTAAGAAATTCATAGCGCTTAACGAATCTACCTCATCTTCAGTCTCATTCCATCTCTAATCACAACAAAGAAATCTCGTTCAACATTTTATTAATCTTCCATCATCAAAACTTTTCCGCGCTTCTCTTGGGAAAATGATAATATCCACAGAAGAAATTATGCACCTTGAACCAACTTCTATGCAAAATTGTCTATATTAAGAGAAGTTGCTGGCTAAATTGCATTAAACTAGCGGAATCATTAATTTAGCAATGGGATATAAGAATAAATGTTTAATGTGTGAGTGTTAGCATGATCATGGCCAATTTGCAATGGAAATTCTATATATACCTCTTCTTTCGCAATTTCGTACTTTTCAGCCTCTTAGTCGTGGATGCATTTTCACTTCCGTCTTTTTTCACAATCACCATTCCTCAATATCTTTCTTTTCCATTCAATATATATAGTAATCTTTATAACTTGGGCCTTTTTCCACTCTTTCACTTTAATTTGATGGTTTTTGTACTTCTTCTGTGCATCTCAGAGAGTTGTTGTTATTATGAAAAATACCGAGGGCATCTGATGGTAATTTAACATGTTTTGTATGTCACGATGTTTTATTTTTTTGATAAGGCCATAAAATATGTTGTAGCATAAAATGTGGGGTAGAAAAAAAGGTCAATGAATTTAATATTCGGTGTTTATCATTGACACCAAAAAGGAGAGAATCGATAGATTTGCACTTCAACTCTAGCGACTATATGTGTGAATGTCATCAATGAATTTTTATGTAAATGGGTCTCTTTTAGTGCAAGAATTCGCCGTATTTTTCATTTATCACCCAATTTCATCAGTCATTCGATACTCTATGGGTTTGAAGAGAGGGTTAACCTCATAGTATAATATTTTGCATCTCTCTCACTCTTTAATTCAAGCAATTTTCCACTAACATATAGCAAAAAAATCCTATGAGAGACGTTCTAGTCGTATAAGCTATTTTTCTCTCTGGATGTTTGATCAATAAAGACACCTCATTTTGGCACGAAAATCCACATGAATTTCACACTCAAACCCTCAATCCCAAAATATTCTTTGAAAGACCCGCAACAGGAATATGTTTATGCTAAACCCGATAGCACAGGGAGAATTCTTCCAAGATTTAACGCATTGAATACAAACACAGGAAAAGAATAAAAATATAAAAATAGCGAAACAGAAGAAAGCCCAAACGTGGGCAGAAAAGAATTTCTTCAACTATTATTCCTGTTCCACCCATATAAAAATATTTATTCACTTTATGAATAATCCATATTCAATTGCAAATCACTCGCAAAGACGGACAAAGAAGTTGAAGTATAAGCACAACCAGACAAATTTTCGCGTCAAGATCACAAGAATGGAGAAACGAATTGATACATCTTGCACACAGGTGTTCACGAGCTCCAAATGATTTCAATTGCAAACTTTCTCAGTGGCGTGTGGTGCAAAACTGTTGAGCCACTCTCAATGTTTTCTTGTCCCAATGGACAAGATTGATGCGAGAAGAAATTTTGCACCATCACTTTTTTTCTCCATCCATATATACAATCTCTCGCTCACTCGCATCTTTGTGGGCCACAATCTCTTCAAAGCGAAAAATGTAAGTAGCCCCGCGCAGAAGTTGAATCTCTATGCTCCCCGCCAAGGCACAAAAATGCATCAATTGGAAATTACGACGGAGGTACAAGAGAATGGCCTCGGGAAGAGACAATTGATGTCCATCGAGGAGGAAAATAATCACCTCAACCCGTTAAGTGAGATTTATGTGTTTCGATCCAAATATCAGGGAATCAATGGCAATTTCATACCTTTTTCCTGACCAATTCAACACGATGACTTTTATCCATCTTCCCCCCTCCCCCTCTTGCTGGACGCATATCAAAACATATTGCGAGGCGTGATCGCGCATCACAAGAGTAGCTCTCGAGGGGTCAGTCATTCTAGTGGAAGATGTACATAAAAATACCTTCAACAGAATATGTCTTATTCTTGGAATCGTTTAACACTAGAACTACCGGAGAAAAAATACTCCTAGAACTACCATTGCTGATGAGTTTGATGATTTTTTTTTAAATGAAAGCCTATTTAGTTAACTATTCATATCACTTTTGGTGAAGTTCGTGCGATTACCACAAGTGGTGCTGTAGTCATTTATTCTCAAAATTTACTTGAAGCGGGCATATCTATGGTCTCAGGATTGGAAGGTCGACTTTTCAAGAATTTTTTTTTAAATGAAAGCTACATGAAATCTCTACCCCCTCTCCATATCTATGGTCCCAAATACAACATACAACTAAACTAACTCTTAAGGAATCCCTATATAGTTAGTCTAGTTGTATTCGGACCCACCGATATATACGAAGTTCTTGCAGCGGCCGCAAGTGGCGCTGTAATAATTGTTTTTCAATTTGCACTAAAAATGAATATTTTTACGAAATTTATGGCCCGAGTTGATTATCCTTGGGATTAGCAGGACATCCTGACCTAATGGATCAGAAAGTTCTAGAATGAAGCAGCGGAAAATCCCTGACATAATTGGTCAGGAAGATGTAAGATTTCAGTTCTGGGCTGAAGGGCTGGAATTTCTCTGACCAAATACATATTCTGGAAGGTGTGGGAGGAATCAGTGCAAAATCTCTGTCTAAGTATTCTGGATTTCTCGAATAGACCAAAAGGAAAAACCGTAATTCTCTAGCTAACACGGAAGAAATTACTGTTTACCGGATTCTTCTAAAGGTAATCCCTGACCAGAAAGCTCTCTAGCATGTGTTCCTTGATGTCTGGCCAGAAGCTTGGGATGACCTTCAGGGATTCTGTGAACTTTCTCAGACCTCAAAATTGCATCGCCCACGAAAAAGATGAAAAAGACGAAAAAAAAATCCAAATTTTTCAACGGATGATTAAGTCTTTTCAAAGTTCTTCTGAAACAATTTTGATAAACTTTTAGAAAAAATGACAATGTATCCCCCCGTATGTTATCTCTTCCTGGCAATGATGTCCCCCTTTAGCTCAGGGGCCTATTTGAACATTTTTCTCAACACATCTCGTCTCGAGTGATTAATAGTTGAACTCCAAGAGGGGAAATGGCGGTGTTAAATAAAAACCACAAGTGATCTCTTCCCATTAATTAAATTAATTTCCAGAGAGCACCACACGAAGAATTAAAGAAAAGTTTTGGTTCTTTTGTGCCGAAATCCAAGAGAACGGGTCATATTAATGCTTTTTTATGTGTTCTGTAGGCTTATCTACTTCCTCACGTTTGAAGCGTTTGAAGACTGAGAATGAACGGTTCCCTGTTCACACATTGAAGATTCCACCAGATTCAACCATGGTGACCCTCCTCAATGGCCATAGTTTCTTTTCGGAGTTAATGCATTTTCATGATTTCTGGCGGATGAGTCCGTGGAGCGGAGGAAAATATGGGTATTTTATTGGTGATGAGGCCACCCTGACCACTCCTCGTCCAGTGGCCGAAGAATCAGAGAAAGATGAGGAGGAAGGCGAGAAGAGAGCGAGAGATAAGAAAAAAGCGAACACACTCACCAAGTAATTAGACACGCGCCAGAGACCATCCATCGGTGCAACAATTTAATTACAATTGCAGACCTGATCAATCACCTCATTTCCATGACTTTTCCAGTGCCTCCATCCCGGGGGCCACCTCGCCTCATCCTTCCAGATTCTCTTGATCTTCTTGAGATCAAGGAGATGGGAAGATGAGACAAGCCCCCCTGTGAAGAGTGTGTAAAGCAGAGAGCTCGAGAATGCAAATTCCTCGGCTCTCCGTGGAATTTACCATTAGAATTCTTGAGGAACCTGCTTTCACGCGTCTTCTCGCCCCACTTCCCCAACCCTTCGACCTCCTCCAGACTCCCGTCCGCCGGAGAAGGGCAAAAAATCGATTTTAACCTCGTTATGAATCACCCCCAGCAAAGGCACCCACACTCTCACCAGTTGCCCCGGATTGATGACCAGATGCAGAGGAGTAAACAACAATTAGATAATTAACTATTCAGCAATGTTTGGATTTGACTGGAAGAGCGGAGGAGGCCCCCACGAAGCTGGTCTTTCAGGGGGGAATCTCCTAAAAACTTCAACTTGAATATCTCCCCTGGACTAGTAGTTGTGACTCACCCAACAGCCGGAAGTTGTTTCTTAAGTCCTCTTGAAGATTTTCACACTATTTTCACGTCAAAACAACTGAGTTTTTGCTCATTTTTTCCACGAAAAAACACAATCACCCACAAACGACGACATCACGTCTGACACTGGTGGTGAGATTTGTTTTGTTCACCATTCATGGCTGCCAACGTTGATTGAGCGAAAATAAACAAGTGGTGGATATAGGTGAAAATATCTCCAGCGGGGAGTCCCTGCGTTTGCATCTCAGTCTCTTCTGATGTTTCCTGGCAATCTGCAGATCTCTTCCCAAAGCCCCAAAAGCGGGTTGCAGTTATTGTGTCCATTACTCTGTCAACTGAGCTATCGAAGAACTTTTTTCCCAATATATAGGTTTTCCCTTGGGTTTTCCTTTTGAAGCGAGGCGAAACTGGCAGGAACCTATCAAGAAATCACTTAAGAGACCAAGTTTGAGAAGAGCCAAAAAGACGTCCTACTCCATCCAATTCCTAAATTTATTCAATTTTGAAGAACACCCTCTAAATGTAGAGAGATCCATCGGCGGGTCCGAGATAGTGGAGAGAAATGAGTATCACATCGATTAGCGTCCAAATGCCAAGTCCACCAAAACTAAACAGTTTTCCAATGCCTTCCTGCCAGTGTCCCAAGTAGAATCTGTCCACTCCGAATCCTCCCAAGGTGATGCTGATGATCAGCGCCGTGGACCACTTGAAGCCCTGCGTCCAATTGCAATTCAAGTTCTTGAAGAAGGTTCTGTGACCGAGGCAGAGGACATCTGGGTAGACTGTGCAGTTCGTCCGGTAGGAGGTGTGACAGGGAGCCTTGCGGACACAAAAGTGCTCCCATGGCTCAGTCTGGTAGCAGTACCGACAAATGGCTGTGCGAATGAATTCCCTATTCTCGCGGCACTGGACATTCTGGCGAGCCTCGCAGGTCACATTCATGGACTTCCCGTAGTGGCAGGACAAGTTGTAGGAGCAGGAGATGCATGGGAAGTTTAACTTACTGCACTCAAGATTGCTGGGACAGGCGGAGACATCGTCTGAGGTCTGTATAGAAAACAGGTTGGTTAAAATTTGTCTTCCGGAAGTCCATTTGGGGTATACTTACAATCGATCTGTAAGCAGATGTATTGACTGTCTTGTGACTCTCCGATTTGACGGGCATATCCATCTCATTGATTGCTGAAAAAATATTGAATGTTTAAGGAGGAAACAAAGTGAAATTTATAGGGAGACAAAGACTTACCCGTTTGGGAGAATTTGATGGTATTTAGGAAGAATGAGAGCATGATGAAGAGTACAGAACGTATATTGAGGCGAACACATCTCAATCCCAACATCCTGGACGATTTTCATGCGTTTTTTCACTGGATTTTCATTATTTTTAAACTTGTTTTGATTTTTCTATTGAGGTTATGTTGTTGAACAGCTGTCAAGAAAAACATTCCAGGCGCAACCACTCTGAAGTTTTACAATTGATAAAATCTGTTATAAAGACATTTCAAATTTCAACAAACATTTGCCGTAAATTATTATCGTTTTTATGTTTATTAAACCTTAGAAAACTCAGTTAAAATCTTCGCCTTAATAACAATTCATTTATTCCTTTTTATTTGCTAATATTACATTTTATCGATACAAACTACAGTATATATAACAATTCTAATTAACATACCGTTATTAGTAGAATAAATTTAAAATACTCCCCTCTTTTGTGCACGCCATCTATACTTACAATTCAATTGCAAGGTTTTGCCACCGCAGCGTTGCCATCGATGATTTATTCAAAATTCAAAGGCTTAACGGTTGATGAACAGTTCAAATTGAGATTTTTTAATTTATTAAAAATTATTTGTTATTTACAAAATTATACTTCATCTATGGGACACCCTGGTTACATTGCATTGTCCACGGTACACGTGACACCTGTTTTGTCTCTCAGTAAACATTTTCTTTTTAGAAGGAGGAAGAGTGTTAAAGCACTATTTTTTCTCAGAAGATTAGTTGCATAGATAAGAAGGGGGCTTTAGTAGCGATGATTGCTCTCGCGATCCGAGTATTTTCCACTCATCTTACTGACGGAGTATCTGTCTGAATATCCATCGTATCGATCGGTCTTGTAGTTGATTTCATGTGGAGTGTAACCGATGTTCTTTTGCCAATGGCGTGTCCAGTAGAGATCCTCGTTCCTCAGCTGAGACGGTGTTTTGGCATCTCGACAGACAATCACACAGTAAATCATGCTACCGATCAGTGTGAGAAAGCCAAAGATGAGGAAGACAATTCCGAGGATCCTTGAAAAGAAGAAAGTCACAAGTTTAATAGATTTTTCATGAGGTCAGAATATTTTTTTTTTTAAATTACCACACAAAGACTGGCGTCATGAATTGAATGACAATTACAAAGCCCAACGTGACCAAGATCAGGCCGAGGTTGAGGAGGAGCATGAGGCAGCAGACGCCTTTGGCATTTGGACAGAATGGATTTGGTGCTGACATGGCTTCGACGGTGGCGCCAGCGGCGCGCCTCGAACGATTGCTTCGGCCCGTTTTCGTGGAACTCGCTACGGAGTAGATGCTTCTGGGTCCACCTCGAGACTGTGGCCTCGCACTATATCGACTGTAGGTGACAGAAACCAAAGAAAATTACATATTTTGAAAGCTTTCGTCAGAGCACGTTTTCTGGATATAAATAAAATGTTATAAATAAATCTCCTCAGAAAAGGTTTTTCAAAAAATTAGATAAAATAATACTTTGCTTATTTATATATAATATTTCTCAAGAAGAGTTTTCTGGTGGTTATTTAACTTTGTGTTCGGTATAGACTTTTCTTTAAAATACTGTTAGCGCGTCTCTCGTGGGATCCATTGAAGAAAGTTTAATCTCTCAATGGTGGTCAAGATTGGATGAAATATACTTTTTATTCCCTGCTCTGTGATTACTTTGCCTGGCTTGGTGGAAGTTTTCTGGTATAGAGAACTTATTCTTTTGAAACTTCCTCCCAAAGCTGTTCACTCCTTAAGATTTATGTATTTTTAATTAAACTCGTCCCTCGCACTTCAATATTGATTCTCTCTTGCGCTGTTTTACTCTGTTTTGGCTGTTACAAATCATGAATTTATTTTCTTTGCTTTAAATCTACCTTTAATCTTTGTTTTCTGTATACACACAGTCACAAACTGTCCAAATATCAACCACAACATTATCAACCTTGACCCCTATATTTTGTGGCTTTATCTGATGAAAATGAATTTTTCTATGTGGTGAAAGTCATGGAATTTTCTGAGTTGAAAAATGACTTTGGTATATTTATGGGATAGGACGAAAATTGCAGACGAAAACACCATTCCATGCTTAATAAAAATACATATTTCACATATTTCTGCAGTGTAATTTACGATCTTGTGAATATCCACCCCACCCACGGTGGGTGAAACAAGTCAAAATATCTTATATAGGGATACTTTGACATCGTAAAAAGGGAGTCAATGTATGGAAAGACGTGAAAAAATAAAAAATTCCACTCTTTTATCCCAAATTCAGGAGCAATCATCATATGTGACCTCTTTTGCCAAACTCAATCTCACTCCAGCTCAGTCCAAATACGTGCCTCTTATCACTCTATCAAGTGGGGATTGTTTAGGGGAGAGATGCTCCAATTCGTACACTTGTTTTATCTTCAATTTACCATTAAATCATTTCAAGAAAACTATTAAGTAGAGGGAAAATATCAATCTTTAAACTCCCTGGGATCGAGGATATCGATCCTTGTGTCGATATCCGCCTTGCATCGTTGTATCGTAGAATATGTTTAAAGGCAAATTTTAATGAATAGTTGAATATAAGCAGTGTCATTTCAAACAGGATATTTGAAATAAGCAATTTAATTAAATCCGATATTTTGATTTTACAATTTTCATTTGATTAACACATAAATTCTTAATTTTAATCAAAGGTCAGATAAATGAACTGGTAAGACGGGTAAAACCAGTTTTCTATTAATAATATTATTCATAATGCTCAACAACTAATTGGAAATCAATATACATTTTGCTGATTTTGAAATTAACTTTCGAGTTAGAGTTTTGATACATTATAACTTTTTCAATATTCCGATTCTCACAAGTTATTAAAAATTATTCTTTTTAAAAAAGAAATAGGTATATGTTCAGTGACTGTTAAACTTATTGGCAATTTTCAGAATTATCATTGATTCAAGGGGTTTATGCAACGGTTAAACATTCAAGGAACTTTTAGAATATTTTACGAGCTTTTCTAAAAATAAATTGAAAGCTTTTGGGTAAATTTAATGAGTGTTAGAGCTTCTTGAACTTTGTGAACATCAAAAAAATTGTACAACTTGTGAAGATCCTTCCAAAGGATTTTGCTTTATTTTCTAGATTTTTTTTTGTGAGATATTTCTTTGTTTGAAATATTTAAGTGTTTTTAAAGATTTTCCTGTCCTTAAGCTTTTTTTGAAGGTAAAGCTTTTTTCAAAGCTTCTAGGTTTTCTTTCATAGCTTTTCCTTTGAAAGCTTCTTTTGAAAGATCTTTCTGAATTTGAAAGCTTTCTCTTAAAGCTCTATTAAGCTTCCTTACAAAGCTTTTTTAAGCTTGTTTTCAAATCTACTTTAAGTAAAGGATGCTAGGAATCAAAGCCCTTTAAAGCTTCCTTTAAAAGCTCCTTTTAGTTTCCTTTTCAAAGCTTTGTTAAGCTTCTTTTGAAAGCTTTTTAAATTTCCTTTTAAAGTTTTATTAAGCTTCCTTTCAAAGCTTTCTTAAGCTTGTTTCAAAAACTGTTTTAAACAAAGGATGTTAGAAATCAAAGCTCTGTAAAGCTTTCCTTATAAGTTTGCTTTGATTTTTATGAAAGCTCTTTAAAGCTTCCTCTCAAAGCTCTATTAAGCTTCCTTTCAAAGCTTTTTATGGCTTGTTTTTAAAACTGTGTTAAGCAAAGAAAGCTCAGAATCAAAGTTCTTTAAAGCTCACCAACTTTTCTAAAGTGCCAGAGGAAAACTTTCATGGAAAATTTAAAATCGCTGATTGGTGAAAATTTTGATACCGCAAGATATCTTTACTATTCAATGAAACCTTGCGCTTTCCTATACCGATGCTTTGTTCATGAACTCTTTAAGATTTTAAACTGTAAAAAAAACGAAGGAATTTTATGGGCCAGCATGGAGGGAGATCTCACCTGATTTCAGATGGAGCTTTATAGGCGGCACTCGTGACGTAAATGTCGCTCCCGGTGTCCCCACCATGATCATAGCTGAGTGCCGATGGTACTCGTGGAGGAGGTCGATTCGGTGGACCCGTGGTGGGTCCTCTCGTGACACCATTCTCCTGCCTCTCCATCCGGGATTTCCGAGCTGGAGCTGTAGGTGGTGTTGCTCGTTCGTTGGCCACTGTGTACTCTGACAGAGTCCTCTCGGATGGAGCTCTCTGGCTCTCCTCACCATCTGTGGAGTAACCGCGATTGGCCTGAGCGTAGGGAGGATCAGGAGTACCTCTGCCGTGTGTTGCCACGTAGTGAGCTCCCTTGAGCCTGGGTATAGGAAAAATTTGTTAAGATATAGTCTATAAGGAGTGATTTTATCTTATACGGATTTCCCACCTCTTCACCGTTCTCTCGTTTATTCCTTTGAGCATTTCCGGCCAGTATAGCGATGTTCAGTGATTGACTTTCTCCCCGATTGAACTCTCCAGTGTGATTTATGCAGGTGGCAGGAGCTTAGATCTCCCTTGATACGTATCTCTATTGTGAGTGATTCTGTGAGGTAGAAACCCAGATGAAATGTTGTGTGGCGACCTGGAAGACATAGTGAAAGGAGAGAAGGATGAAATTGAGTGTAGAAATGTCGTTAAGTCAAGTAAAAAGCGAAGCAAGAGTTTATATTGAGTGATTTTCTTCTCAAATGGAAGTACGCTATTTGTTGATTAACTCGACTATGCGGTGAAGGGATGAAAATTGTGGGCTCTCGAGAGTGTAAGCCCAGAGAATGGGAGAATGATGGGGTGGTGATGTAATGTGATTGAACATTTTCATATATAGTGGGAAAATTTCAAAGATTGCGGCTTTTCCGGCGGGTGGGCGATGAAACAGGTGAAAATGATTTATTTTACCAGACGAAAACCATTCTTTTGAGGTGAAAAAAGATTGAGAGAAATCGCGGGTTGATATTTTATTAATAAAGCTTTAATATATGATGAGTTTTTATGTTATTAAAAAAAGGATTTTGAAAATTATTTTTTTATTCCTATGGGGAGATGCTATAGTTATAAATGATGAACATTTGAATGGGGAAGTGCTAAAAGAAATCAATTAAAATAATTTAAAAAGCTTGTAAAATATTACAATTTTGAAAATTGAGCTTTTTAACATTTCTGTAAAATTTGCGGAAATTCGCGACCATTAAAAGAAAAAAAATAAGGGAAAATTGAGAGGAATTGGATTAAAATTTTGGCTGTAACAAATTGTTTAGTAGAGCTCTCAAGTCTTTGAAAATTTTGAAGAGCTTTTAAATATATTTTTAAAGTATTTTATTTCAGTTCTTTTTTTCAGTATTTAAACATTTCTTTCGTTGAAATTTTAAAAAGCTTTTACAAATTTTCCTTAAGCTTTTTTGGGCTACAAGTTAAAAAAAAATATGGTTGGAAACTTTTCAAAGCTCCCTAGGTTCTGGAAATAGTGGGAAGCTTTTACATACAATTGTATGTAAAAGTTCTGGAAGTAGTGTACATCTTCTTGCCCCTAATATCTCCCCCTTGTATTATTCTTTCATCCTTCGAATGTATGAGATGGGCTGTTAAATTGATTGTGCTTATCCTTACGAAAAGGCAAAGTAACTTTGTGAGAGACACAAGAAAGATGAATTTAATTGTTGTCAAGCTCTGTATAATTTGCATATTTCACTTTGGCAAGACAAAGTTCAAAGTTTGTGTAAGACAAAAGGTTGAGGAGAATTTTCGGTGTTTAGATAGAAAATCCTACGATGGACTTTGGGTGTCATTCCCATAATGGTGCGTTGTATACATAAAGGGGAATGGGTGGGAGAAAAGTTGAGACGGTATAATTGTATTTTCTTGTCGGCGATGACTCAAATACCCAATAATTAATTGCATAATCCAACTCTTACTTTTAATCCGCATAAAAATGAGTTCAATTTCTGACTCTCGTGCTTCTCTCTCTTCGATTGTCAGCACAAAATAGAGTGTGAGAGATGAGGAATCAATTTTCCTTCCAACATTTAATGCGATGCAGCGTGCACGGCATTATTAATTATGATTATAAAATTTGCATCAGTGTGGGAATTGGGTCTTCATGTTGCATCTCATCAGATGCCTTCCTGAAGACACTGATGACTCTTGGGAAGTTTTCTTATGGAATATTCATGACGCGATGCTGACTTTTTTTGCACACTTTCTCTATCATGGAGGCCCCATCACATTTTTTTTTCTATTTAATTAATTTTCTTGGTAATGAGACAAAGGCATGAGAATGTGCATGAGGAAATAATTGATTTCGCCGAAGATGAGTCTTCCATTTGTCGGAATGAATGCTCTCCATGGATGACTTATTCTGAGGACAATTATTTGTTGAATGGTTCACTGGCGGTGAGTTTGTGTGTGACCACCTCGCAGGCATCCCTTGCGCCTCTGCAAATACTTCAACTTTCATGGAATTAAATTATAATCTAGAACGATAAATTACTTTTTCTATACTCTGTTGCACGAGTTTCTCTGCCAATGTGCAGAATTTATGGCAAACAGTCAACCCACTAAAATACTCAATTGTGCATTCAGGAATGGTATTTGGGGTGATGAGTCAGAAAAGGTATTGATAGAATTGTATATATGTGTTACAAAATTCAATTATGAATCGGTTGCAAAATTATTCGATTGATTAGATATGATTTTGCTATGTATTTCCAAATATTCTAATTTGGTTCTACTATAGAACAATTAGCAATACTCTAATTCTAATGAATGTTCAGTGTGTCCAGCTAGAAGAAATTATTTGTGGGTCTTTCTATTATATAAAGCACTTGCCAATCCAGAGCCCAAGGTATGAGATTTAAACACGTGAATTTCTATCGTAAATGCAGAGAAACGATGCAATTTATTGGTTAGCTAAGAGATTAGAGAAGGTGATGGTTGGCCTACCTCTTGAAACATCAAGGGGACCTCGTTTTCAACACATCTCTTTTCTTTTGTTCTTATTCTATTTTTCTTTCTCCTGACTCTTATATATAATATTTTCTATTTTGTATATTATTTTTTCAAATTATAACTTTATTATTCCTTTTTGTATTAATTAATAAGATCAGTTTTTGAATTTGGATAACGACAATTCGGTGTACCTATTTTGTTACACCGATTTTGAAATATTGTCGTTATCCAAATCCAAAAACCAAATTTCTGGGTGCGCCATCTGTCAAACATTAGGAAAATTTAAATAGACATTTCAAGAAATCAAGAGTCTAGATTCCAAAAAGTTGCCGAATAGAGGGGTTACTCTAGATATTTTATAGTCTTTTTCTTCTTCCCAGAAACGTTTCTGTTATTCTAATATTTTAATATTTTTTTCAAGTAAGTCGTTCTTGTGATACATTGCCTCCTCCATCTGCTTTGGACAGTCACCCAGTGTATCTTGTGAACTCATAAATATTTCCTCGAGTGTTCTTTAAGCCCCCACACTTGATTCACATCCTCACACGCATTCTTGGTGGCTCAGAGACACTCTGTCATTGAGTATTTGCAATGAATTTAGCAGTGAAACTAAACCTACGCGCTACTGCTGAGATGGAGATATGTACTCTTGGTGTTCTGGGAAGAAAGGTCAGGTTGTAAGAAAATTCATTGACACCCAAGAGATGACACAAAATGAGACGCAAAGTGGCAAAGTCACTGATGGTATATATTATATGTATATGTATGGACAAGGAGTAGAGCAAGAGATAAATGATAGTGACATGGAAAAGTTGATGGATGAATTACTATATAGTGATAATTTTTCATCTCTCTGCTCTCCCATCTAGCAGATTGAAATGATGCTGTCAAGTGTAATGAGAAGGGAAAAATCACGAGATTTCGTGGAGAAATTGAATAAAAAGCCAAGAAAAATATAT
>CAKKOB020001959.1:0-10768 GCA_918844115.2 Phlebotomus perniciosus
TTTGGGTTATCAGAAAGGCCAATCCTGAAAGGGGGATTGCTATTCTTCCGTGACCTGATTAATTGAAGCACCAATAAATTATTAGGAGCTTATCAATTTCTAAGAAAAGCCAATTCGAATTGAAGCTGAGATAAGATGGAATAATGTTTTCCATAATGCTAAATTCGTAATAATAGTTCAAGAACCTTTTGAGTGACTTGTGTGACTTTCAAGTCTTTCAGAGTGATAAAGTTTTTTGAAACAAATAACAAAAAAAAACTATAATAAAACGTGATAAATGATAAAACTCACTTGAAAGAGTCAACAGAGCACTTAAATGGCTTGTAGAGAGAGTTCTGGGCATTCTTGAGCTGCAAGATGTCATCGTCAGTGGTAGAAACGGCCAATATAATATTCTTTTGAATGGCCATGGGTAAAACTGGGTATCCACAGTAGTCAATATGTTCTCCAATAATATTTACCCTAAAAAAATCAATAGTTTACGCTTAATCGAATACATTACCTTCCCGCCCGCAATTGATTACCTTCCAGGGACTCTCACGTAAAACTGTGGCTCCCTGTTGAATTCGTTAACGAAGAAGGATTTCAATTTAAGCACCTCCTCCGACACGACCACCTCCCGAATCGGCACGAAGATGTCTCTGTCGTCCATGTCGAATATTGACCTTATTTCTTTACGCTGTGAATTGCATTTAATTACACGTGTTTTATTGCAAATATCAACAACTTTGTTGTGTGTGTTCTCAGTGCTCACTGACCGCAGAATTTCTCACTTTTCCGTCCTATTCCTCGCTCAGACTGATACTGGTGAGTGTTGCTGCCACAGAAAACGTCCAATTCCAATGATAGATCACTCGGGATTGTATCACTTGCACTTGTTTCCGTCCCCCCAAACAGTCCAACTAACGCAGAGCGAAAAGTTCTCTCTCGACTCTCTTATCACTTGAATTGATAAAGTATATTTATTGCGTCTGGAGAGAGGAAGCGCACGTCCAAGTGAGAGAGCAGAAAAGCTGGTGCGGAAAACGAGTGCGCGTCGGTGGAGAAAAACGGCACCGTGACACCAATTCAGCTCTTTTTCTACTAGTTTGGGAGCTTTTTAGAGGTGAGCTGACCTTTTAAGATTTACTCGTGTGGCCAATGACCTTGTCTCCGGTGGCATCTTTGCCGCCGAAAAATGCCCCACTCTCTCCCTGTGAAAAATACACAGAATCGCGGACTTTGCTCTGAAGTTGCCACGAACAGCTGAGAAAAAAGCTGTTTGTTGACATTTCTCGTGTAGAAATATGTAGAAAATATGTTATTTTACAGATAAAAAACTTCAATTGATAAAATTCAAAAGTATGAATGAAATAGGAGTTCTAATTATCTACTAAATTGTACGAAATTTAATAAAAAAAAAAACGTAGTAGTGAGTCTGTTTAAGGGATATAAACTGTATGAATTTTGAGGTTAAAGAAAAGGAAGGAAGATACTGTCTAACGTGTCTAACGATAGTTGATTATGATGTGAGACTCTTCGGTATTGCAGGCAAAAATAATACTAATAATTTATGAAGCTTATGATTGTTTCAAACGTATCAAATTATAATTTAGAACCCATTGATGTTTTGCCATTAACTGTCAAAATTCAGTACATTTTCAAAAAGTAACAAACTTTTTGAGCATCTTTCTTGAGAAGATTTTCTCAAAGTTCTTTTTTATAAAGCTAACCAAGCTAACTATAAAGAAATTGATAAGTAGGTTCTTTTTGTTTGCTTTTTGAGAAACCTCCTATACTTAACTGCAATTTTATGTCATGTATCATTTTTTACGTCTCGCGGTGTAGAAAATACGCGTAAAGAATCCAACACTTGGCGACGCCAGCGCCAGTGGAGCAATTTTTTACTGTTTGTGTTTTTGAAATCGTTTTTGTGGGTAAATTACTGTGAAAAACCATGGAAAATCAAGCGGAAGGTGGCGAGAAAAGCTCCTCGCCAAGAACTAAACCCCGGATCAGTATGTTTTCAGTGTTAAATGGTGAGTTTGCTAAGTAATTTCCCATGAAAAAATCCCCTGAAAAGTCTCTTTCGCCGCAGGAGCCGCTGACAGGAGTTACTCCCGGAACACTGAGGATCAGATGGCTTACCAGAAGCTGGTGCATGCGGAGATGTCTGAGTGGAACAAGGTGATGAAGGAGGTCACCAAGGACTATGGTCTAACAAAAAAAACTGTGGGACTTGATGTCGAGGGGATTAGGAAGAAAGTGGCGAGTTTTGCTCTGAATCCGGAAGTCTTCCTCGCCGAACAGGAGCAATTTGTGACGATAGTTAAGGAGTTTGTGAAGGAGTGTAATGAATTCCACGAGAGAACTTCGCTGATCAACGAGGCCAGTCAGTATCTTATGGATGAAGTGACGATTCGGCAGTTGGAGGAGATGAAATACCAGAGCCACTGATCTGATGGAGATGATCAAAACTGATGGCTTAAATTGAAATCACGTCATTAGTCATTAAACTGATTAGAAATTAAAAGACATTTCAAATAAGTACCCATATGACCACGTTTAGGTGGAATAACATTTTCGTGGAAGATTGTGAGGGGGTGGGGAGTTTAGCAGGTCACTGATGAATACTTCTGGTAAACTTTTGGGGTCGTGGTAGAAAATTTGAATTTTTCAATAAAAAAAAAACGTGGCAATCCGTTTGATTAGAATTTAATTCCGTTGATTAGAAGCTTTTGCTATTCTTACAAGCGTCAACCGACAATAAAGAACCCATAAAAGTATGTTTAAATGCCTTTTAATGCCTTTCTACCTAATCTAAGATTATGTACAAAAAAGTGTCCGTATTCAGTCACTATAACGGATCCTCGGACCAATGGGACCAGGTCTTGATGATTTGATACAGAGCGGCGCCTGGACTTTCGGTGGGCATCAGCTGCCGATGCCCATACAGTCGGTAGTTCTTGCTCAGTTTCCCCAACTCTAATCCCCATTCGATCAGCTTCTTGGCGGCCAGCAATTGACGCTCAGGCGGAGTGGTTTTCACGAATGTGCCGATAAAGGCGATGCAGATGCTGTCCACATTGAAGCCCTTCGTGTGAGCGCCCACCTTGTCCCAGCCGCGTCCCTCGTAGGCGGATCCGTCGCCGCCAACCAGGAAATTGTACCCGATATCGTCCCAGCCGCGTGACTCCATGTGGAAGGTCTGGATGAAGCGCACGCGGTACACACAGCTCGCCTGAATTATATAAAAATAAAAAAAAAATCCGTTTAATCATGCATTTTGTCAATTTTGTCAAATTCTAAAGATTTTTTTTCCTATTGAGTATTACCCAAATATTGTGGAACCACCTCTAAAATGACTATTGCCCCCAGGGAGCCGGAACCGCCCGGAGGGAAGAAAACTTTACTGCCGTTAGGGTCAATTTGTTCCGCAAGATAAACAATTTGTCACACTCTTATCCAGAAATCTCTGGCTTCTCAACTCAACCCAAATTGATGCAAATTTAAATATTTAGCATGTTTTTGCGTTTTTGTCGAGGAGAGTTTGCCTTTCATTGCTCATTTCCTTATCATCCAGTTTTATATTACGGCGTTTTTTTTCTGTGGGCCAATAAAATTTCTTCATCTTGTTTTTATCAACATTTCCACCAAGAATATTTTATACGCGTTTATAATTTCTTTGTTGAGGCGATTTGACACACTCACATAATCTCTATTCTAAAAGTCTGCAAGCCTGAAATTTTAATTTTTTACGCAATGATGCATTTGCTAAATATTTTTTTTTATATATTTAGCTTTTTTTAGTTTGACCAGTGAATCACAATTTAGCGCGCATTTTTTATTTTTTTTTTAGATTCTTAGCGTATTCCGTTGAATGATTCTAACAAACACGGTTAATTAGCACTTGCTCGGAATGTAGTGATGATATCCTTCGTTTCTGGAGAAAATTAAAATATTTCCTATAATTGGAGAGAGTTATGATAACCAAGTGTTGAGAAATTAGACAAAACTGACTCATGCTGAGTGATTTATTCAGAGTGTGAGAATTCATATAGACTCTTATTGTTCTTTGGGACGTGAGACTCAGTAATTTTTTTCTAAGAATTTCTTAACTTTATATTTTGTCGATTTTAACGTTAGGAAGCATGTTCGTTCACCAGGTCATAAATCAATCCAAAGACGCAATACTTGCATTATCGCTCTCTGTATTATCAGTGAGCGGGAAGATTATGAGTGTATGTGGCCACGTTAATTGCGAAATCCATTAAACAATAATATTATTTTCTAACAATTCCAATCCTACCGAGGGACTTACTTGAGTATTGCAATCCTCAGTGGCTGTGTGAGCGATAATCACTCGATTTGAGGGCAGTGTGAGATCCACCAGCTCTTCATTTGGTGGCTGAGCGATCCATTCACTCCTTGACACGAGTCTCAGAGTTTGATTGCCTGGCGGTAACAAATCATCCCCTAGAAAGACAGTCTAGCATTACCAACTCGCCAATTTAGATAAAAAAAAATCACAATCCGTGCAGAGATAGAAGATAAATTTATTAGAGAGAAGAGCGATAAGACAGATTGTTGAGTGCTTTGCTGGTCTCGGATCAAAGCAATGATACCTATTGTGGATTCTATCGGGATATTCTTCCTAGAATCATCTCCATCACCTTGTTTTGGCACCTCCTCGGCCGTTGTGAAGAACACAGTGAGACTGATGAGTCCCACGAGGGCGAAGATGAACGTCGCTCCCACGAGAATCCACGTTCGGTACTTGTAGAAATTCTTCTTATACTCAAACTGTGTGTTACTGTTCACTGTAAAAAATGAGATATAATAATTCTGATAAGTGAGTCAATAACCTTTATTAAGCACCTTTGAAATTATATGATTTGCTTCTTCATTTTGAGCGTAATAAATCGGGTGTTTTTTTTTGTCGTTTGAGATAAGTTTATTATCAAATGGAAAATCATAATAATTTACTCTAAAGACTACAACATATTGTGAATTAGCATCCAAAGTTCTTTCTGGATATAAATAAATTAAAATTTTTCTATATAATGACTCATTAGAGCGCCAGGTAATTGTGTAATTAGTTATTTATTTAAAACAGGTGTCGATAACATTAGTGGAATTTTTGATGTCAGATCGGAAGTTTTGGTCCATTGATCTGGATTAATTCAGTAATTTGAAAATGTTAATGCTGAATCCACACTATGTAATTTGATGCTCTCTTAAAAATATAAGTTAATAATTTGATTTAGAGCACTTTATTGCCATAAATATTATTATAGATTTGTTGTTTTATATTTTTTTCGTGCTAATGTATGTAAAATAGATTTTAATGTTTGTATTTTAGTGACAAAAGAATCAAGGAACAAATTTTATTTTATATTATTAAAAAAATTACCTAAAAGTTTGGGTTATCGATTTTTTTTATATTTATTCAAAAATAGCGTAAGAATTATGATTTTTCTATAGATGTTTATTGTTTAGTGTAAACGCTTTGCACTCTACAATGCGATAGATTTGATATTAGAAGTTTTCTCAAGTTTCACTTTAATATTTTTTGTGGAATGTCTTTCACGGGCGCAAAGTTTAAAGTTATTTCCTTGAATTTTAGTGAGTTTATAAAAATTTTTTTGAAAAGAAATAATTAAAAGAATTAAAAAAATAAAAAAAATATAAATTGATTCGAAAACCGCAAAATATATTATGGAATCTTGCCAATCATGCAAAGCTTAAATAACGCAAAATGTTCTACAAAAGGTGGATTATCTATACAAAAAGCTTTTCATAAACACATAACAAACAACAATATTCAATTGACCATTATAGAGTTGCCTTAGAAGCTCTTGAAGTGCAAAGTTTGTCAACGTTATCTCGATTTTCGATTTTTAAACCCTTTTTTCCTAAAATCAGGCTTAACTTGTAAGTTGAATCTACAAGTGGTCAGGGACTAATCGGAATAATTGTTAAACATTAGTGCTTTTGTATGTATGTAACTTCATATATTGCGCATTTATGGTTTCGCCATAGCATCTTGATAAAATGTTTGAAGTACACAAAAGAAAAATTGATGCACTTTTGCCGCTAAATAAGAGCTATTATCGTGAATAAATATCCATTTCCGGGCTTTTCTTCCCAGGAAGTTATTAAGAGCGCCAAATGACGCAATTCTGGTGATTCAGGGAAAATCCGCATGAAAATTGCGCCAAAAATCATTGGACTTACCGGACTTACCGTTGAGAGATCTGTTGCTGCCCTCATAGGCAGCATTGTCCTGTCCTTGGCTCTGTGGTTCACTTTCTTTAATAAATTGCTTGATGGTGACGGGTCCATTGATGAAGGTCTTGTTGCCAAAGGTGATGTCTGATGAGTTTGAAACTGCCACGGATTCAATTGTGGGTGGTCGATCTGATTTCTGCACCTGTTGCTCATTAATGACTAGAACTCCGTCCGTTCCGAAGTTATCCACCTGATTCATGGCACCGATGGCGTACGAGCGTGCCCGATTGCCCACATCGGGCTTTTCCGTCGTTTCTCGGTACTCATCGCTACTGTCCGTCGCCACGCTCCAGGCATCGCTGTCCTCGGGCAGAGACTCTATGGAGATGTTGTTGGTCTTCAGGCTGACATCGTCGGTGGTCTGCTGGTCTCTGGTGATGTTAGGTGACATCTCTGTGACAAGCATCCTATTCACATTTTGATCCACTTTCGCACTCACTTAGCGATAGCCTGAGAGCATTGACTGGCCATATCACTGATAAGGGATCACTCAATTTCTCTTGCACTTTTAATGAATTATCTAAATGCTTTTTTTTGCCTCTCACCTAAGCACTTCTATATACATATAATTTTCTATATACTTGTCCGCGACTTTTTCCGGTTGTCTCGAATTTGTGTGGCGGCACAAAGCAGAGAGTGGAAAAGAGCAAAAAGAGTCAATAATTCGTCACTATATTCCAAGGTTGGGTCGTCATGAGACTAGAGAAGTTTTTCCACTCTTGAGATTCTCTTCCCAGGAAATTTTTCTCGGTGAATCCTCACCACCTTAGGGATTTTCCACTCACTGTCACAGGGTAATTTCCTGGATTTTCTCGCGAGCAATGAAGATAAAAAATTTGCTTAATTACGCGCTGGAATCTTCACGAGGGACACAAATACACTGAGCAGTCCAGAGACTTCGACAGACTCACTTGGCTCTAGCTAGAGTGGGAGCCCACAGTGTCTCCTCGGCTGTGGCCAGGAGTGGGGCGACAAATAAAAGTGAAAAGTGCATTAATCTTTTACCCATTCACAACACCATCAATTGTGAAAATGGCGATATGTAACAATAATTGTCTTATCTATCAGAGGATTTATTTCTTCTGCATTTCCGACTCTATGTCCATCATAAATACTTATCAGGCACTCTGATAAGATTTTTATTGTGCCATTTTCTCAAGATTATATTTGTAGAGTCCAGGGTCTCTTCTTGCAGGGGGAAGTCCCTTGTGGCCTAAATCTTAATTGATATAGAGAAACAATTTGTTCTAATTTTTTTGGTTTACCTGTGTTTCTTTGAGAGCTGAAAATTAGTCACTCAAAAATTTAAAAACCTACTGGGCTACAATGATAAAAAATCTCATAGATTCCAGTAATTGAGGTGGTCGTAAAAAAATTGAGTGTTAAAATCGTGCGAAAATCTTCAAAAGGAGATGTTTTGAGTCTAACCTTTCGTACGACGTTTCTTTACTGATCCTTCCACCATTTTGAATAATATTGATATTGTATTTTTGCAATATCTTTGAAGAAAGACATACATATCAATTCTATCCAGATTCTATCCAGATCTGGATTCACCAGATTAACTTAACCGGATTCAGATATCTTTCATAACTCTTGTTCCAATGATCAAATTTTGATCACGAAACGCTCGTTCAGGTCTTTGAATTTCCTACACTTTTAGACCAGTTCTAAAAACATTTGTATAAATAACACTTATAGACCATAAACCAGTTCTAAAAAAGTTTGTATAACACTTTTAGACTACATTCTTAAGCACTGAATGTCTACTAAAATGAGTAGGTATACTAGTTAGTACGAAAATTGTAAAATTGCGTTATTCATTGCGAAAATTACAAAAATACCTTTAAGACCAACTAAATTTAACAATTCAAGCCACAAATAATGCAGAAAGCTTTAGTTGAATACTGTCTCAAATCTTTAAATCCGTTTTTGATCATCCCCAAAACCACAAATTGCAACATAAATCTGAATTTGAGTGATGAGAAGATCGCGATGAGTATTACTGGTGATCCGTGAGAGAGCATGACGTAGCTTAATGCGGGAAAACCAGTCAATGTTTGCTCCAAGCTCCGCTCATGTGTTAAGTGAGATTGCTGGAATTTATAAGTGAATATTTTATACACATGATAATGTTGAAATACATAGATACAGGGGCAACAGGTTAACACACACTGGTTGGCGTTCAGCATGTTGGTCAGTGTGTTTACTTTTTTTTCGCAAAATTAAACACACGAAATAAATAAATACAAAAAAGTACCTAATATAAATTGATTAGATGTGGAAGCTTGAGTTTTTGAGATTGTCCAGAAATCTGTCTCATGGGATTTTGGGTGAGAGGACAAAGTGATGCTCTGAGGAATAATTTTCTCATCTTTATTTTCCTCACATAAACTTAAATGGTAAAGAGGTGATTGGTTCACCTATGTGTAAAAAAACGACAAGTCAGTAAAGGTCACAGAGAAGCTGCTTCCTGTCCAATATAATATCGAAGGAGAATATCACGATAAGAGTTCCTTAATAACTCGCTAAAGGCACTTGAGCTCTCAGCGCGGCGGCGTCTCGTCCTCCTGCAGCAGACGATGGAAGACGTAGGTGAGGCCAAAGGCACAGCCTAGCAACACAAGCAGCATCACTGAGTAGGGGAGATTCGCAGATTTTGTGAGAGGTGCTGAGAAGTGGCACAGCAATCAATTAGCCAATTAATCTTACGTGAAAATTCTCATCTCACCTGACGAGCTCACTGAATATTTCGAGGACGTGTCCACGGACGTCGGATGTGTATGATTTGCATTAAAATTCAGAACAGATCTGCGTCGACTATCCGATTCACGATGATGTACCTTCAGCAGGAGCTTCATAGTTCTACAAGAGAGAACGCAATTTAACACACAGTTAAATTCAAGTTAAAACCACCACTTTATACTGCACTCGAAGAGAGCTTGAGGTGCACTGACCAGAGAGTCTTTTGGGATGGACTGGAGTGACCCAATATCTTTCACAAATATTTGGCAAATATTAATAGAAATTTTCGTGCGTCAGAGGAAACAATGACTATTGCAGTGAGTGAGAAATGTGACAATTTTTACAAGAGAAATAAATCTTATCTGGTTGCTCTTACTAAACGCCATGAATAAAGAGCCATCCAGGAAATTTTTCAGATACACTGAGGAAAAGTTGAGTTTTACAATGAATAAAAAATTGATTGTGAAACTTACATTCCTCAAATTGTAATTTTTATGGATAAAATTAAGATCAAATTAAATATACTGTAAAATAAAATTTATGAACAATGGAAAAAAATTGTTAAATTTACAAAGTTCCCTCACAACACTGGAAAAAATATTATGTTGTAAAAGTTACAATTTTGATTTTAATGAAACCGGCATCGTTGGAATCATTAGCAGACACTCTACTTACAGGATCTGCTTTGGAATTTATTGTATGGGACCAAGTTATGAGCACCTAATCAATTGATTCTAGGAATGCAGATTTTGCAAGGGTCTCTTTGAAATCTCCACAAAACTGAGATTTTTGAAAGGTGATTTGGATTGAGGAAGGTCTAATGTTAACTTTGTAGTACCACATTTCCCTCCATCACCCCTTCGCACCTCCCACAGCGCCATTTTGTTTCTGAGTGAAAATTCAAAACTTAAATTTTTCCACAACAGCCTCAAAATTTCAACAAAAGTTTTCCAAGTGAACCCCCTGAGCCCCCAAACGTTTCACTCAATCACTCCCCACCCCCAGCCTAACGAAAAATTTTCTTACCCAAATCTGGATGGGTATTCATTTGAAAGGTGTTTTAATTTTCAGTCGAACTGAATTTATTCAAACTCTATTTACCAGTTTAAACATGGTTTTAACCCAATTAGACCGGTTTAAATCTGTTTTAAACCCAATTAGACCAGTTAAAATCTGTTTTAAACCCGATTAGACCGGTTTAAACCCGTTAAGACCGGTTTAAACCTGGTTTGAGCCCGATTAGACCCTTTAAGCCCGATTGAAACCCGTTAAGACCGGTTTAAACCTGGTTTAAGCCCGATTTTACCGGTTTAAACCCGTTAAAACCGGTTTAAACCTGGTTTAGGCCCTATTAGACCCTTTAAAACCAATTTTTACGGTTTAAACCCAACTAGACAGGTTACACCCGATTAGACCGGTTTAAACCCGTTTTACCATAAAAATGTATTTTTGCAACGGTCATTAATTTTGTTGGATCATCTATAAACTATTTTCTGATCCGGGTTTAACTGATTAAAAAAACAATTTTTAAAAATAAGAATGCTAAGATTGTTAATCCTTTAATCGCGCAATTACATTTTTATGTAAAATAAAATTTCCGAGTCCCCAACCTTCCCTATACATTCATCAATGTGAAATCATCAAGCGATTCCCAAGAAACTCCCCACTACATAGATGAACTTAACATTTAAATGTTATTCACAAATTTATTGATCTGCTGATTGACTTTACCATATTTTACTGTTTCACTATA
>CAKKOB020001960.1:0-16535 GCA_918844115.2 Phlebotomus perniciosus
TACCGTGTCAAGATGGACAAATTATGCCATACACAATTGAGTGAATTCACAAACACTGTGTGGGATGATGTCACTCGCCTCTTAAGCATCTCTCTATGTCCCATTCGATTAATAATTAACAACTTCAACGAAACGAGGGAGAATGTTTATTGTGAAAAACATCCATGAATATTAATTACAAATGTGCAATTTCATTCATTTTGCGTGGTGAATGAAATATTGTGGACCAAAACTGGAATATCATTTGGTTACAGCCACAGAGACCGTTCAATAACGCTACATGGTGTAAAGCTGCAGTCGCGGGCGGACTAAACACGTCGAAGTGCATGGTCTGAATTCAAAAGCTCATTTCTATATATACTTGTTTGAACTTTAGGTGGCCAACAACGGTCACCGTGGTCGTGATTGCGTTGTGAGTTTTTCGATGATCCCGCGAAGAAGTGGAAGAGTTGTGGATGAGGCAAAAGCCCCTCCATTCATGCCCAAAGACAAGTCACCAAGCTCGAAAAAGCCGACAGACACACAAACCTCTCAAGCTCCCGCATATTTATACACCGGAATCTTGTTCTTTGGCCCAAGTAAGGGGCAATTATCTGGACGGAAAATTTTCTTTATTTTTATTTATAAGATATATTCTCTTTTTAGAAGAGTTGGGTATATTTGAATAGGGTGGATAGGATGTTTTTTAAAATCCATAACTTTTTATTAGTTTTCGGATTTCCAAAAATTACAACATTAGAATTAATGTTGATAAGATCACAAAAAAACTCGAAAATCCAAACATTTAAGGATTATAGAGATCATTCTAACTAATATGTTGTACTATAGTTCTGCCTTATATTCTAAGTTTTCATTCACTAAATTGAACAAATTGAATATTTATTTTCAATCCTTTTTGTAGTTTTTGTCAATAACGTATTCGCTACATATTCACCATATAATGTCCCCTTAGGCCCAACACTGTCTCACTGGCGAATGCCCGTGCGAGATGGGAAACATAACATTGTGACCAACACACCCATGCTTAGTTGCTGCTTGGGTTTCGTATGTTTATCATGATTCTCATATTCAGTCGGTCGCTTTTAGCATTGAAAAACAGTCGTCAGTTGAAGCCGTGTTATCATCGCGAGTGTTTTTTTTTTTGCATCTCTACGCCTAAACCCACTAGTTTTTTTCTTCTTATACCTAATCCGCGAGTTTTTTTTCTTGCAAAATTTTCCTAGTGATAACAAACTGTTTGCGTGGAGCTGAAGTGCGGTGGAAAAATGTTTGGAGAAAATGTGTGTGTAGGAAATTACACCTCATAGTTTGTGGATGTCGTGAAAATATCCATAAAACGTACGAGAGCACTTAAACAGAGCTCAGTTTGCACAATTCATCATCATAGCATCTGAAATCCATATATCGGGGCCGCGATGGGTGAGATTCCCAAGCAGTAAGAGGAAAAGTGTGTATCGCAGGGAGGTTCTTGAACCAACACGTGATTTAAGACATAAATTTTCTGGGAAAACGTTTAAAATAACAACTTAAGTCCATAATACAGTGGTGCTCGTTGGATAAAATACTTGGAATAGCGCAGCTTCTAAATATGGTTTTTACACTAAACATTATTTTATGTTTTTCTTCTCGCCTCTCGGCATTCCCTCGACCTTTTTTTTCACCCGACCACCCACAGAAAATATGGAAATCACAGCATAGATTGCACATTAAATGTCTTTACGTTTTAACTGCCATTAAGAACTAGTTTAAGATATACCTTCAAGTCTTTGTTGGTGAGAACAACAAAAAATATATCCACCTCTTTGAAAAACCAAATAGAATCGCGTGAGAAAGCAATTGATTGAATCTGGTTGGGAAAATAAATTGCAGAATAGAGAGAAAATCCATGCTGGATTTGTCCAACTTTCTTATCTTATCACCTACTCTCAGCCGATGCGCAGAACTCGCGCCTTCGTGCCGCTAAAGGCATCCACAAACAAACCGATATTCTCCAATACATCAAGAGAAAAAAATGCACATGCAACAGTTATTATTGTTTTAACTGTGATAACAATTGGCATTGATCTAATAGAAATTACGAGGCTACAAGTCATGTAACACCTGAAAATATGAATTAATTTCAATTTAATTTGAGGTGAGAATAATTATCTGTCGGTGTGTGTGGAAGAAGGTGTGATTGCCGCAGACACCTTGAGAGAAATGGCTTTTTAGTCGATTGACCCTTTCTGGTGAACTCCCCAGGCGAAAGCTCGCACGCGTCCAAATGGGAAATTACTTAACACCCGAGGAGAGATTAAATGACAGAAAAACGGCCCGAAGAAAGAGACAAAGAAAATGAAAACAGAATTCTCGCATGAAGAGTTGAAATGCCTGAAAGATTATCTAGATAAGATTAAGATTTCAGCACAAAGCTGATAATTTTTTCAATTTACTCACTGGTCAACTGCGTGACAGATAAGTTTATCGCGAAATGTTCTACTTAGTATAGATTAATCATGATTTAATTGCCATAATAAGAGCTTGAATTTCTAGGAAATATTTTTCTTGCCTATCACCAAGAGGTCAAGACAGACTTAATGTCTGAAAGCTGAAATTAAATATCAGGGTTAGGCGTTTTAGATGAATACATGTCACTGTCAACACTGCGCACACTTAAAAAAAATCAGTCGGAAATTGAAATATTATGCGTTATATTAAAGCTCGGGGAATTGAAGAGATAAAATTAATAACATAAGAATATTTATTTTCACACGTTTTGAAAAGAATTTCAAGAGAATTTTCTATTCTGACGTTGTGCTATAGCGTTCAAATGATATCTTAACGTTTCAAAATTTTGAAATAACGCTCTTTCAACGGTTTTATATTCGTTCTATTGTTCTATCAACTCTACTTTGTCGGAATGATGAATCTTGGAATATATTTTCCAACTTCCATTCCGGGAAGTAGACAAGAATCAATTTGATTGATTGCTACTGAGAAAATCTATTTTTGGCAAGTGGAATTTCATAATAAACAATAGTGACATTAATATGCGACACATGTCATGTGATATACATTACAATTTTTCTCCAATTCTGTAGCATTTTTTATTGAGATTGCACTCCCACTTTTCCGCTCCACCTTACTTTCTTGATCGCCCACACAGCCCAATTTTCGGATTTTCTAGTGCACGTCAAGTTGTGTAAAATCAGCTAAGATGAGAGATTTTGTCTCGAGGGCAAGTCAGTGGCGGTAACATTTTCTCCCGTGGGTCGCGGAGTTCAAGGAAGTGCCCAGGAAAAACATTCTTGAACCTCCTCTAGCTGATGGGTGTGTGGAAAATTGATTTTCCTCGCTTATACGCTATATTTTCGGATGTTGTTGTGAATTTATTTTTAGCAATATATAATGCTTTTATTTTGGAGTCTTCCTTTTTTCCGTGACTTGCCTCCCAATTTAAAGAGAAGCCACTCTCGACTGTAAAATATAACACGGGCAAAACATAGTCTTTGTGAGCCATAATAGAGTGGAAATAACAGAAGCGGGAAAAGGAGAGTGTTTATTTGGAGGAAGACTTTATGTGTTCTAATGCACTTTTTGTAGAACAGCCCCCAGCTAATCAATTTGTCATCTCTCACCACAAGGTTTAAATTTTTACAACTTCAACATGGATTTTTATTTGTTTTCACAAAACACACTGTTAATTTATTGATCTCAATCGGTTTTCATCATTTTCATAAAATAAATTATAACTGGAACTCATAAAATGGGCAATAAAATGTCTAAAGAAATTTAAAAAAAAATGACTCTGAAGATCTTCACGATCTATCCCGCGAATTGGCTTACAAAGAAAGGACTTAAATAATATGTTCCTCTTTAGGATCAAAGTGTTAGAGCAACAATGGGATCGATTCTAATTTATAGGATCAAATACTAAGTTTTTGCAAAAATGAATTCTACTTAATCTAAATTCAAGGAAAGTGAGTTTATTATGTTTTTTTTTTACTTAAATAGGTTAATGTGAATCGGTCTGTAGGATTGGCTTAAATTCAATTCAACTTTTAGGGCAAAATTTCTTAATTTTATAGTGTCTGATTTCTCAGTGTGTACATTCACGAAATATTCGAACATTCAATATTTGGCATCTAGGTATATTTTCCGCATTTTAAACCATCTTCCAAAATACCAGTCAAGCCCACAATTCTTTTCTTTATCTACCAAAAGCCACATCATGCCAAAACTGGAGGCTTCAAGGCGAAATCCCAGAGTTTTTGCAACTTCAATGAACCCATTTATGGTTTGATTTTCAAATACAAATTTGGACGTCAGTGTGATCAAAGCATTTCCTATATATATAGATTGAGAGACACCCAATTAACACCATGTGTGTAAAAATTACTCTTTGAGATGATGCTATTTTCGTTGCGGCAACTTTTGAAACATTGAACTCTTTTCCCTCTTTTTCTTAATCATGCGCGCCCAGCGATATTTTCTTGAGCTTTATTTTTATCAATCCCACACTGTGTGAATAAGCAAAAGTGTGAATAAGCAGATTAATTTATTTAAAATGAAATGCCCATGATTAAATTATCTCTCATTCAATTTGTGCATTTAAAAAGATTAATTGGGCGCTTTTGTGGTGACTCCCAAAAAAGGTATGAGATAAATATTTCTTGTCGTGTGCTCACTGGTGATTTGGTTTCATGTGGATGTTGTGCCCATGTTGAGGACTTTTTACAGGTGCATTTTGAACATTCTTTTATGTTTCTTTTTTTTCACCTCGAGCATACATTGTTGTATTTCTTTCGTCATAAGCGGGAATATGAATTTAAATGCTTCCCGGCTCTCAGAGACATGATTTTGGGAGCCGCACGGAGCAGAGATTCACCAGGTAAGAAAAGGAAGCGTGACCTGTGTGAATTGCTCCTGCTGTCTTTCGGCTTAACAATAGGATGAGTCCCAATGTTTATTCCTCTCAGTTCTTGTGGAATTCTCCATCCACTCCCTCGAGATGATGTTCAACATTTCAGGGACTGATTCGGGACATATTCTTGGGAAAAGAGGGAGAAGAGGTGATTTATTGACTGTGGCCCATCATTTTCACGAAAACGTCGGTTGTGGACAAAGTGAAACCTCTCGATACTTCACTCATCGTCCATAGTGCTTGTCTTGAGAACCTCCTTGGAATTTTTTTTGTCCATTGACACTTCGTTATCCTTCCTTGGGTCCTCGACAAATCTTCTCCGTTTCTGCTTTGGTATTTTTCCGCGCAGCTTCTGAAGGGAACAATTTTAACTGGCGTGATTGGAAGTTGAGGAAGACACACGGCAAATCACGTACTCCTTCGGGGTATGAATTTGATTGAAAGACTCGCAAATTTTCCTCAAATGTCTGAGTTATCTTTTTAATGAGAGGCAAAAATCAATTTTTCATCACGCAAATGCTGGGACAACCACGTGTGGATTTTTTTCCTTTCACTATGAAGGCGAACCGAGGGGTTAGGAGCTTCATTTCAGCAAAATTTTAAAAGAAAATTTCAGAAAAATTGTATTGAATTTGTAACACAAATTTGGGATAATTATTTTTTATTTTATCTTTTGCATTTCAAATAGATATATAATAGAAGTTTATCTATACCTCAATATAGGTTTGTTTTGAGTTAGGTAACATTTTTAAATAAATAGCTTTCAAGTGGATGATAACTAGATAGATAATGTTAATTGCTAATATCAATGCATTGATAAGAAATTACATAAAAATTATACGCTATATTGTGACACACGATAAATAATCTTGAAGGATATCTTATCACTGTCAGTCACTAAACATTTTTGCTTGTCCATCATTAATCTAGATCATTTACTTAAAAACATTTTTGCGCAATATCTCCTATTGCAACTTGTATTGAGAGGTTATTGATGGGATCCACTAAGTTAGAAAGGTGAATATTTTTCATCAGAAAACAGCTAGTTTGGATGAGGAATTCTTGGTCAGATGATTGCAAGTGAGAGAAGGAAAATAATGTGAGAGAGATTTGCGCCTATTTTCCTTCTTGATTTCTCCTTGAAGCGACAATTGTCCCATATTTATGTTCAATTGCACTGTGTGCAATTTCTTAGGCACTTTGTAAAGTATCGATGGTATACGGCGAATCATCTTGTCTGACGCTAACAAAAGGAAAGGAATATATAATGTCTAACATGAGAAGGGGGATATTGTCGATTTAATTCAAAAATTATTACATTGCAAAATTCTTCAACATACACACTGTGTCTTCTTTTGAGATGGTTGGAGCTCTCGCGGAAGATTCTTGTGTATCGATAAGGAATTATATTCTTTTTTATTATTGTTATTACATTACGGATGGTGTTTCTGTGTTGGATGTAATTTAAATTCACCGATTTGTTTGTGGGAATTGTCGATGGTGGAAAAAGAGAGAAAATTTTCCCAATTACTTGACCATATAACCAATTGTGCATTTCTTCACTCTCCGCTCATGCCTTGATAGTAATTTAATATGAATAGGTATGGATGAGGCACACTTTGAAGACAAAATGCACGGGGGCAAGGAAATATTGCAATATTATCTCAATGACCCATCAGTAAGCAAACTGCTTCCTTGTTAATACAACTCATACCGAAGCTTCTTTATCGAGATGGACGTGTTTCACATATTATTTGTTATTTAATAGAAAATTTTCTATTGAAATGATCTCTCCAGGATCGGCTAAGGAACCCAGCATCGGTCGCCTATCTTTAATTGATCCTCTATATCGGTGCTTCCGTATTTTTCTTTTATTAGTCTCTCTCTCGAGACTCTTTCTTTTCTCGCACCTCACACGCCCGTTTGACCAAAAGATCAAATAAGATAAAATATACTTTTGATTATTTCACACATTTTCTCCCTGCTTCACACGATCCCCACTTGAGCCCTCGAAATGCCATGATTTTCATGTGTAAACTGCTGGGAAATTGTAATATTTACTGATTCTCAACTCTTTTCCCTCATGAGGGGCCAACAATTCTCCAAAAAATCAGACAGTCAACGTAAGAGATAAAATTTTATTGACATTTCCATAATGTAGTTAACAAGAAATCTATTCTCTTAATCACTTATGTGCCCCTTGATTTTTCCATTCCTTCGAATCCAGGGAGAGACAAAAAAAGTACAAACCTTAATGTGTTTGTTGTTAGTACCAACAAAAGAGAAAAAAAATGGTGAGAGAAGGAGGATTTAACGAGAATCAATATTTAGCTACAAAATTAAATATTCCATTGGAGAGTGTGACCTGTAAATCAATATTGGTTGCACAGAGGAAGAATAAATGGAATAAATGAATCTCTCTGGCGTATATGATAAAATTTTTTTCGAATTTTTTGTAACCAATTTTTAGTGGGTATGGTTTACCGTTGGTGTCACAAATGTACGCAGTAAACTAACTTAGAAAATGTTTGAGACTCTTTTTTCCGCTCTCGAGCTGGAAACCCACAAGCGGCCAGTCTTTGACAATGAAATAAGACGAAAACACGGTGAAAGAATCGAATAAAAGGGGCCCCCAAGAAAGGAATAATAAAACTGGAAGTGGCTGTCTCATATAAAATCGGTTTCCGAAATTATACAGTGAGGAGGTCTGAACAAAAAAAAAGAAGAGGACGACTGCCGAAGAGATGATAAATATGTGGGTGGAGGATTGTGACTCTCAAGCATATTTTCTTTTGATGCTATCGTGAGAAATTTCAAGTTGTTTTCTTATTCCATCCCAAAAAGCACACTTTGCACCTCTTGTTTTGCCTCCGAAACTTCTTTTTCTTGCCTCTATTGGCTTCAGGTGGGCGCGAAATTAATCTTAATTGCCATCCATTTGAGCAATAGATCGACCAAGACTTACGCAGTTAATCTTTCCTTTTTTTCATACCATGTGCAACAAATGAGGTGATTTTCTTGTTTGCCTTTTCTAGTACACCTTCCGCCACGAGATAAACACAGTTTTAAGATCAATTTACGCGAAGTGGTAGTTTTGTATATTAGGCTAATAAAGTGATCAGAATACGTTGAGGATAAATGGATCAGAGGAGAAGATTTTGCTGCGATTCCCTAAAATGGATCTCTCGGTAAGCAAAATTTATTCATGTGTAAATGTCCATCCTCATTTCATTCTGGTGATTCTATTTACATATTTTTGAGCTTCAATATGTCCAAAAAAACATAGAGACCAGAGGAAGATGTCTCAGTGGGACGTAAATTTGCTTTGAATAAATTTGCTCTTCACTGTATTTTTTTCGCTAATCGATTTTTTACCTTTTTTAACGAATTTTTCTTATCACTCTTGAATGTTTGTGTCTTGTCTTGATAAAGAGCTACGTGCGTAATTTTCCATGTCTGGGCATCCCATACCGTCTGAAGAGGCTTGTGAATTAAACAACCATTAAATTTGCATTGATAAATACACAACCAACACAGATGCTCCAGATCAGATTCAATTTTCATGGAATTTCAATGAAGACATTAGCAATTCTCAAGCTTTATTAATTTTTTCCTATATAGATTTTAAATTGTGAAACATTATTGGGGATTGTTTTTGGGCAGTTTTTTGTCAGTAAATCATTCATATTTATGAAACGAACCTTGTCTAATAACATCTTTTTTATGCTAAGAGAACTCTATGGAAATTATGTAAGATTTAGACCATAATTCTCGTAAGATCTCTAGCAGAATCTTCTCAAAAAAAGGAGGATATTATTTAAAAAGAATTGAAAAAAATCTCTTGAAGCTTCTCACTATTTTATCAGCTTGTAAAGATCTTAAAGAAGTCCAAAACAAATTGCTAAACCATACAGAAGCGTTATTTTTAAGGCTCGTAAATTTCTGCGAGAGATCTATGTTCAGATTTTTTCAAGATTTGAAGCTCTATAAAAAATACTAAAACTAACAAATTTAAACTTACCACTTTTTTAGGGAGCTGGATTTTTGAACCAAATTTTCAAAATCTTACGGAATGACCTAAAAGCTTCTACTCTCAAAGATATTCGCGCACTTTTATTAAAATCAAATAATTTTTTGAGTATAATATCTCCCCCTTGCGCGAAGTTTTAAACTGAATGAAGGAATGTTTGTGCTATAATGTGAATATACATCGCGATATACAACAAGAAAGCAGACTTATTTATGTAAAATATGATAAAGTTATTGATGAATACACATAAAAAATAAATTCCACAATCTCTTCTTTCGGTAACGGCTGCGTTTGAAGCCCTCGAATAGTTCCTCAAGCAACAATAATTATCATTTATCAAATTTTTAAGTTTCCCCTTCTTATAATTTGCTCTTCATCCCCGAGGGTTAATATTCAAATTTATTCGGGTATTTGCAGAATTCTCTCCGTTGCTCCACATCTAATAATTCCCAATCATTTTTGCAGAAGTTTTAAATAATGATAAGTCTTTTAAATAAAATTGTACGTTGAGGATGTGGGAAATTCTAGTGTATGAGAATTTGATACGGCCTCTGAGTGTCGAATTAATTGTGGTATGGTGTAAATTAGTGAAAAGAAACAGATGAATTCACCGCGTTAAATATTAACTAGCGTGACATTTGACACCATCATCATTTTTTCTCACCAGCAACATCGCGTTATTAGTTCTTGGCAATTAGAAGATGCAAACATCTTCGGAGAAACTATTATTAATGACTAGAGTCATGAGCTTCTATAAATTCCCTTCTCTCAATGAAAATTTTTCTGCTCTCTCTCTATCTCGTGAAAATACGCCTTATTGTGCAAGTCATAGAAGACTTTTTTAATCGCCACGCACAAAAAATGCGTTTACAGATTGCACGAAAGCTTGCACGAAAGTCTCAATATGTAAATTAATGGAGCAAATGTGGTTGAAATCGAATTATTCGCGGGGGGTATTTCATTAGGTGATGCCAATAGAAGAAAATTTTCTCCCACTTACAATGTTGAAAGGTATATGTACATATATAATATCTTTTTTGCTCTCTCCTCTCGCGAAGAGATGCTGAGTGGATGAAAATATACAAATTATCGATATAGATCATAAATCGTGTCCATTTAATTATCATCTCATTGGAGTGCTCTTTCATCTCTCAATTCATCCATGCCATGATTTGTGGGCATTTTACACATCTTTCCCTTTTTTGCCTTTTAAATGATCTTTCAATTACGTGAGAATTTCCCACTTTACGATTTATTGATGCCCATAATAAAATTGACGATCAATCTGATTCGCGCCCGGCAAAGGGAAAATGTGGGTCAGATAAAATCAAAGAAGTTCACAGCTTGGTGGAAAGTATAAAAGATATTTTTAGTGGGAAGAGACTTGGCGCCAAAAAAAATTATTCTCACATTTCGTATTTTCGTCTAATGAGCGGTGTGTGTCTTGGATAGAGGCCAAAACTTTTGAAAAGTTCAACCGATTCGGCTTCCAATTTGTCTCTTGCATGGGTTCATTTTGTCAATGAATCTCTTTGATTTCTCCGAAACTGTTGTCGCCAAACGTGGAAATTAATCAAAATAGAAGCAGAAGAGGGTTTATAATAAAATGCTTTGTTAAGAGTTCTGGGAATGCAATTGAAAACACTTGTTCCTTCCAGCTTCTCGATTGCAACAAGATTGCAATCAGGGGGATGAGGGGGAGAGAGACAAGGAGTCATGAGAAAAGGGATTCCATTGAAATCCAACTTGTATATGGGGGACCCTGATGGTATACTCGATTGCGAAATGTTTATTGATGTCTAGACACTTTTTCCTTCTCAGTCACTGTTATTGTTGCACTGCCGTTTTACCAAGATAAATTATTTGCACATGGCCATTCAGAGAATTTCTTTCTTTCTCGCATCAATATGATATTGTACAGACTGACCAGAGATAATACCTTATTTGGGTTAAAAGATCGTTATTTGATTCTTTTGGTTCTCTTGAGCTATCAAGGCAGTTAATTTTTGCGCCTTATTCAACTTCAAGTGAAATGCAAAATTCAATAAGCCATCAATTCACTGACTAATAACAAATTGTCATGCAAACATTATTTTTTCCTTCCTTTTTAAATAATTGTTTGTGGTGTGTAAAGTAAATTTATTTACACATTGAGCCATGGCAAAGAGCGTAAACACCACAGACATGGTGGAATTTCGAGAGTGATGTCGAGAGGGAGATAATTATATTCCATGTCTTTATTGTAAAAGTGAGAAATTAATTTTTATGAGTCAAAAACAAGTGAAAGATTTTTAAATCACTAACCAATATACAAATTTCTGATTATAAATTTGAATATGATATTTAAAAATCATTTCGAAAAACTCTTTCGTAAATCATTTAGTAAGCATCTTCGGAGATAGTTTCGTAAGTTTTTTCTGGAATCTTTTCGTAAATATTTTTAAGCAATTTCGAAAATCTTTCTGTCTTTTTGCAAGAATTTTTTCCACACGCGACAATTTCTTATTGATCTTTAAATTTTAAATATCTTCTCCTTTAGCATCTAGAATGTTTTTCAAAGCCTTTAGATATTTTCCCCTTTGAAGCACTAAAATTTACGCTTTAGCATTGAGGAGATTGTGTGCACAAAATAGAATTACCAGAAAATCAAGCATGATTGTCGTCTAAATATTACCATAAGCCAATTGATTGATGCTATAAAAGTCAATTAAATATTTGCAGCCAATGACACGATACTCTGATACAGCCCTCTTGATTCAAGATGAATGGATCCGTGGTCATGAGAAGGTGGCATTTCCCACTGTATATGCGTTCCTTTATCGCCACGAGGCCATGGATGAGGGTGACACTGCTGATCAGCAACCAAATGGGATGCTGCAGCAGCAAGAGGAGAAATTTATGAGGATTCGTGGTCAAAAGGTGGGATACAAATACAACAATCGTGACGTTAGGCGACCAAATGGCTTGAGCAGAAAGAGGAGGAGCAGAGAAATTGCTGAGAAGAGATCAAGTAGAAAAAGTATTGAATTGCGAATTGTTGAGAATGAGACACAAGAGACTCCTCAAGTCATTGAGGAAGCACCTCAACCTCAAGAGCCACCACAAGAAACCCCTCGAGAACCTGCTGAAGAGATCCTGGAGACACCCTTGAAGATCTCAGAGGATCAGACAGACAGTGGAGAGAAGGTTCAAGTCCAAATAAGTGCCGATGTCCATTCAGTACCTGCCACAGATATCAACGAGAACACCGTTCTCGAGGATACCAAGAAGGAAATCGTCCTAGATGCCGCCACTAGCGAGCCCAGTGAGATCCAAGAGATCAAGGAGTCAGAGCCTGAGCCTGAGCCTGAGATATCGGGAGAGGCCAAATCCTCACCCAAGTCACCCGTACCTGAACCAATCAGTGAACCCGATGAGATCCTGGCCATTGTTGAGCCCCTGGATGAGGTGTGCGAGATCAGAGTGAAAGCCAAAGATGTTGATGGTGGGAGTCCGCAGAGTCTCCGTCACATCTCACGCACGTCCAGCATGAGCAGTCGAAGTGGTGCTAGGAGTCCCATACCCGGAACTGTGATAGGTGTACCCATTCGTCGCAAGCAATACGCGTCAATTTCCGAGACCTCTTTCGACGATCCCACATCGTCCAGCTACGATGAATCCGATGAGCCCGATTATGCCAAAGTGGAGCACACTGGGGTGAGTGATGAATTGATTTTTCATAAGCGTTAACGGTGAGAAGATGTGGGTAAAACTTGAGGGAATTGATTTTCGATTAGAGGAACAGCACAAGGGATTGAGCGTTTGTTGATTGTGGTGTACAATTTTGTTGGATATGAAAATTAACTAAATTAAGAAATCTTGTTAGATTTTTATTATAGATTTTTAGATGATATCTAAAATCTTAAAAATTACTTCTACTTAGATCTGTTTTAGAACGACTTATATTCTAAGACAACTTAGCCGACAATTATAACGTATTATAGAAAGTTTTTCAAAAATTTATTTTAGAATGTCTTCAATTACAACTTTTACAAAATCTTTTAGGACGTTTTAAAATTTCTTGATTGCACTTCAAAATCATACTTCCATCTCTCCCTTGGCTAAATCTCTCCAAGCAAGAGGTGTTGCGGGTGTTACTCGTTGGTAAACTCATGTAGAAATTGACAAGCACTCTCTCGTTCTTGTGCATTTTCGTATGAGCATGTGTCTGAGGCCCCCTTAACAGCGGGGGCGTCTCGCGGGGGGCCAGAGGTCAGAGAAGGTGTGGCCGGATGATGTGTTTATTTTTAGTTCACATTATTGGCGCGTTGGAAAATCAGCAATTTCCACTAGTAATTCATCATCATTAGTCCCGAGCGCTGATGAAGGGATGCCTTTTGCTTAATCACTATCGCTCGGGTTTATTTATTTTCAATAGTTTGAAGAGGCGATTAAAAAGAGCAAATGGTGAGAAATAGAGATGGGATATTGTATGTGCCATCACAATTCCTAAGATTGAAAGCGTCTGGCATTACAAATTGCTCCTTCCTACCGCGTCAATTGTGTATCTCTTCCTCCTTTGTGTGGATGACTCTGTGAAAATCATCTGAAGATATAGAAGCACGTGTGCCAAGGAGGTGAGGAGATGGCGAGACTCTCGGTGATCAGTTGTGATTAATGACACCTTCTTGAGTGCTGAAGCAGGTTCATTTCTTTCATATTCCACTTGAGATGCCATTTAACAAAATTTCCCTGCACCGTTGCACAAAAGGCGAAAAGGCGAAAACATTAGCAAGATCGTTGGCCACTAACGAGGAGGAAATGAGCAGAAGCGAAGGACGTGGAGTGGCAAATGTTGTGACTCTAGTTGACAAATTGTTCAATAATTTCCATTAATTAGACAATTAATTGCATTATGATAGCATTTATTTATTTATGCATGTTGCAATCATTGATTTATTGTCCCATTCATGAATACCACGAAAACACGCCGGAGCTTTTTCACGGTCACAATCACCTGGAGAATTCATTCATTATTATCCATTTGAAGGCATCGTTCATAATCTCTGAGAAACGGCAAAAGCCAGTGTGGTGCTATTATTATTTACACTGAATGCATTTTAAAATATTTGCAAATCATCACTCTTCATTACACAAGTTCTTCCACTTTGACCAACGTTATTTTCCATACAAATAGCCTCTGGGAGGAGGAGAAGAATGGTACATAATGTTTCATTGTGAAGGCTGAATTTTAATTCTTGGCTTGTCAAGAATTGACATCCACCAAGATTGGGTTGAACGTCTTTGTCTGGGCATTTCCATCACATTTTGAGTTGATAGTGCAGATATTTGCAGGAATACATTAAATTGTGTTAAATCATCTTAATAATTGAGTATCTTGAAAAATTACGTAAAAAATTTAAATTCAAGTGACTTAACGGGTTTTTTAAACGGCAGTATGACGAATTTCTATATTTTATTTAATTTTTAAGATTTGAATCATTTGAATACATGTTAAATATTTAATTTGGTAATGAAATCTTCCTGAACTGTAAAACTGTCACGTTCACTGACATCAGTCATTGATTCAAATTTAAAAGCTTTAACATCAAATGATTTTTCACAAGTTTCACAATTTTTTCCACGGCATAAATTTTTCAATAGTTTCATAAAATATCAGCAAATTGCTTTGGCGAGGTAAAATTGTCAAAAGACTCTCCTCGACATTTTACAAGTGTTATGACCCCGCGCATTTGACTTTGACCCCAAAGCAAATCCCCCTTTTTATGTGCTCTTCGTGGCTCTTGCATTGATGATCTCTAAACGTAAAATTCACATTTTGAAGTCTATTTACTCACTGGCCATTCCAGTTCCACGGATGGCAATCTGATGTGCCATTGAGTCTGTGATGCACGAGAGGAATTCAGTGTGTGGCTCGTGGTGGTTGCAGCGGTGCCCCCATAAAAGGTGGTGTTCACTTTGCAGAAATGGGAATTCCCTGTGTCGTCCCGTGTGGCCCCCCGAGATCGAGGCTGACACGGTGGAATGTGCACCCAAGACGGAGGACTCGGCAATGAGTGGAGGAAATATTTTCAAAGGTCGTGGAATACAATCGCCTAGATTCCATCCAATAAATCACACATAGATCTTTTTGCACGCGGGTGTCATTCAATTATAATTGCTGATTATTGAATTCCACGTGCAGGTGAAATCATGTGAAAATGTAATTTTCATGTGAAACAATCCGATGGCCTTCATATCACATCACCTAATCTTTTGCATGCGGAAGATCCAGCACAAATGGTGAGATGTCTTCGACCGCATTAACTATATTTGATGGAAAATCTCCTCTTGCACCTCATCCGTATTTGCCATTTCCACCATAAATGGGAAAAACTAACCGTTTTCATTTCTCACCAACTCCACCATCTCCCTCACCCATTCAATGATGGACATAGCGGATTTGAGCCTCGATGCATTTCATTTGGCGAATCAATCGCAAATTCTTTTGCGTCTTCAATGGCATTCCATGAGATTCAGTCTCATAAACTTCAATTTCCCTCCTTTCTCATCTCTCAATATTCCAACCTTCCTTGGTGGATGGAAAACTGATAAACATCTCACTATTTGATCATTCATTTTCATGCGAAAGAGATGATCATTGTCAATTGGCCTGTATTGCGTTGTTCAGTTTGTTGATAAGCATCCGTTTTCCAATGCAAAAGCCTCATTATCGGTGCTCAAGAACGCGGAATTCACGTCCAATTGAATTTGATGTTCTTTATTTTCATTTCTTTCAAGAATCATTAAAGACATTTCAAAAAGCCTCTTTACTTTTAAATTAATTGATTGAGGATTAAAATACTTGTACCTAGCAATTTGCCAATTTATATACTAGCAAAAATAAATAAAATTTGCCGGATTACTTATTTTTGGTTAAATTTTTACTAAATTTTATACAAAATCTAAACGCATATAGAATTCATTTAAAAAGTTACAAAATATGCATTAGTTTGCAAGCTTTTAGGCGAAATTGAATCCAATCACATAATTGTAGGCAAAAATAGAGCCTAGTTTCCATATTTTTTGGCGAAAAAATAGTTTTATTTTGTCTTATAGTCAAGAAATCGCCATTCTTTCAGTCATTAGAAAGCGTTAATTTAATTCCAAATTACTTTCCCTTATAAATCCACTCCCGGAACTGACTTCCCTCTCAGCCACATACTTAATAATTTTCACCTCGTCAGTGCATTTCAACAATGCTTAAGTATCACACACAAAGTCTTTAATATGTTTATCCCTTGAGGAAACGGTTCATTCCCCTCCTCTAAAATGAATCTCCTCAAAATGGTATTGAGCTAATGGAACAATGATGATTCTCTAAATGCAAATTAAATCAGAGGCAATGCCTTGGAGTATCAAATCTTACGAGTCACAGGTGATCTCTCACGATACAATCCAATCAATACACCGTTAAAGGTGCATGTAACGTGTTGATCTGTCAATTGGCATTCATTCCCACATTTATAAATTGGCACCATATGAACTCAGGCTGGCGGGAAATGCCTATCTTCTGGGTGCCTTAATTAAATGCGATCACGTACTTGTTGTTAAGTATTTTTT
>CAKKOB020001961.1:6409-16529 GCA_918844115.2 Phlebotomus perniciosus
GTGGTGGGAGGAAAAGTTGTTAGGTTTGAGTCTTGGATAATACGGGTTTCAGAAATGTATTGGCTAAATGTGAAATATTGATATGATCATCCGATGAAGAGCAATTTAGAGACTTTAGGATCGCAGAATTTTTTAATTTTTTGCAGTTTTTAGAAAAATTTACCTTTTAGGAAGAAATTGGAAAAGATTGACGAGTTTAAAGAGTTTTCTTTTGATTTTCTTTATGTTGATTAGCTGATAAACCTACCTAAAGTATTCTAAGTGGCACAAACCAATAAATTTGGAGACTTTATGAAACTCCTCCTGATTTAGTCAATCAATAATCGATTGGTTGAATTAAATTAAATCAAGTAAATCATCTGATTTGGACAGTTTCCAAATGAGAAAGAAATCTTATTGATTAGAAGAAATAAAAGTAAATAGGTTTGAGTCTTGGATAATTGGGATTACAGAAATTTTATTTAATATCCTCTATAAAGCAATTTGGAGACTTTAACACCACAGAAATTTCTAAATTTTAGTAAATTTTGAAAGTTTATAAAAAAATTTACCTATTCAAATGAAACTGGATAAGATTTGCCAGTTTGAAGAGGTTTCTTCCGTTTCTTCATGTTTTTATATACAAATTTTTATGTTGCTTAGCCGATACACTTGTCCCAAGTATTCTAAATGGCGTATTTAGCTGATATACAAACCAAAGAACTTTGATGGTCTCCAAAAAAAGAATTTTTTTTTGCTCAAATATCAGAATTTTGAACTAACCTTATCGAGAACCTTATTCTATTCTGCTGATTTATTTACTAAAAGATGATAAAAGAATTTGGAGACTTTTCAAAACTGTTTCTGATTAATCACTTAATCTGGCAGTTAATCAGTAATCCAATTGATTGAATTGAATCAAATTAATCAGCTGATTTAGATAGTTTCCAAATGAGGGAGGAATCGTATTGATACAGAGAAATGAAATTAGATAGTTTTGAGTCTTAGATAATAAGAATTTCACTGGAAAGCAATTTGGAGACTTTGGTATCGCAAAAATTTGTTAATTTTAGTAAATTTTGAACATTTACGAAAAAAATTTACTTATTCGGAAGAATTTGGAAAAGATTTGCAAGTTCGGAGAGTTTTCTTTTTGTTTTATACAGATTTTTTATCTTGATTAGCCGATACACTAACTTTAAGTATTTGAAATGGCGTATTTAGTTGATATACAAACCAAACAATTTGGAGAGTCTGCAAACCAATAAAATTTTATGCTCGATTCTCTCCATTTTGAGCTGATCTTCTGGTATTCTGCTGATATGAATATTAAAAGATAATAAGACTTTGGAGACTTTTTGAATCACTTCCTGATTAATCCACTCATCTGGTAGTTAATCAGTAATCAATTGATTGAATTGGCCCCTTTTTTATTTACAAGGACACAATCTTCACAAGACGCTGTCATCGATTTTCTTGCTCCAAAAATTGTAAAACATTATTTTTTTTTGACTTGATAAAGAACTTATTTAATGCCTCTATGTGATGCTTAAAAGAAATCTTCAATTGACAAAAAATTAAGATGAAAAAAAAAATCACGCGCGCCATTCCTCTTAGCCAGTTAGAAAGAAAGGAGAATGTGTAATAAGATAAATAAATTATTGAAAGAAAAGTCTTGTCTTTTTTATCTTCTTTTTCAATTTTTTATTGATCTCTCTTGATTCTTTTTTATTTACATAAATTGTCCATTTGTCAAATACTAATAATATAGTTAATCACCAAATAAAATTTGCCCAAACTATCTTAAAACACTTTAAAAGGTTTCTCACCGGTAATTTCTCATGATTTTTCTATCAATAAGTTCTCTTTTTTTTTCTTGAAAAATTGTGGCTTATCTCGCAATAGTTTTTTTTTTTCTAATTTCCAAACAAATTGAAATTTTCTATCGTCCATCCTGATATGTTTTTTTTTGCTATTTAGCTCTTTCTGAAAGTTTTTTCTTCTAAAATATTTTTATTTTATTTCCTGAAGAGAAAATGAAGCCGTAAAGTAAGTTTTTATTTCTTTTAAGTACCCAAAAAAGACGCTAAAAGATAAATTGGAAAAGAAATCTAATTCTTGATGACTTAAAGGCACTTTTGTCTCTCTCTTTCTTTCTCTCTTTCTCTTTCAACTTTTAAAAAAGTACATTTTCATTCACTGTGAATTTCCATTGTTGTTTCTTTTTGCAAAAATTGATCTTTTGTGTTGGGAAAATTGTTGATTAATTTTTGTTTTTTTCAAAAAAGAATATTTGTTGAGTTTCTTTTGAAGTTATTTTTTTTTCTTTCTTTCTATTTTTTCTTCACAGTCATAGCAAAAATATGGTTTTTATTTCATTTAAATTTTCTCTTTCACTTTCTTTTTTTATCTATTCTAAATCTCCACAATATTTCTTTTTTTTGTTTACAATTAATAATTTCTTGTGTTGTTGTGTTTATGTGTTTTTTCTTCTTCTTTTTTAAGTTTGATTTTATCTTCCGTCAAACAACTTAATACAAGTTCTTTTTTTCATCTTTTCTTACGTTTAAAATTGTATCTTTATACCTCACTTAGTGGCTGGTTCTAAAAGAATTTTCTCAGGGGGGAGGGGGAGGGAGGAAGTGGGCGGCGGGGGAGGGGATGAACATTTACAACAGGGATATCTTTCATTAAACCACCGCGCGCTCTTTTTATCTCATGTTATACAGTTAGTTAAGAATAATTTATATATATATTTTCTCCATTTTAAAATTTATTTATATATAAGATTTTTTTAATTAAATCCTCTTTTTCATTTTTTAAATTATCTATTTACACAAAGAAAAAAAAAGTAAGACAAAAATTAATATTTTCATCTTTGAAAAACAAGCTTAAATATCTCTTGCTATTCGGTTTTTTCTCTCTTCACTCAATTTTTTTCATCTTCTCTTTCTTACAAACTGTTTTTTTTTACACTAAAGATTCATCATTATCGGCTAAATGATCATTTTTCCCGTTTGGTCTGTGTTTGTGGTGTTTTTTTTTGCGAAAATGTTTTGAAAATTTTTGCACAATTTCCATTTTTCTTCTCGTCACAGACGACGGAAAAATAGATTAGCAGAAGACAGATTTTTTACAACTCCTTGAAAAACGGAAAATTGATAAATTTCTCACATTCTTCGTTGATATTTTTTTTCACAATTTGTTTTTGTGCCTCTAAACTGAGAAACTTTACAAAAAAAAAGATTTGCTACAGATCTCTTCTATTTTTTGTGTTTTTTTTGTTGTTTTTTTATCAAATCCACCTTTCGAAAGTGATTAGAAATTTTGCTGTTTGTTTTTTGTTGTTTCACAATTTTCTCACACACGAGGTGTGAGAGAAAATAGACACCCAGAAAAGAACTTTCAAACTTTGCCGGGTTTTCTTAGAAGCAGCAGCAGCGCCCAAGTTGGAAACATGCGGAGAGTAGCAGGCGAATGACATAGGCCAATCCTCAATCGTTCTTTGTCTGACAATAGAGCTCCTTCAATGTCTTGAGCTCCTCGATGAGCGCCTTATTTTGATTCTCAAGCACAGCTACTCGATTCTCCAGGCACTTGATGTACTCCTTCTTCTTGCGTCGACACTCCCTGGCCGCCTCTCGATTCTTCTGAAGCCTTATCTCGCGCTTTCGCGACTGATCCTCCGCCAAAACGGGACCACCTAAAACTTTAAACAGTCAATTTTACGTGAAAAACTACTCTTTTATGCCATTCACCCCCTCACCAGATGCGCTCTCGCACGAGCGTGCGTCACAATTCCCTGCAACAATTTTCTCACATCTTAATTCTCATCAGAGTGCGTCAATATAAATTGTTTTATCACAATAGATTCAAAAAGCAATTAGAAGGTCGTAGAAAAAGTTCTGTAGCTTTTCTTTTTGCAGAAAATATTCCTAATTTCGATCTTTGTCTATAAATTATAGCACGTGTTGCTTAAATTTTATAGCAAGTTTTCACCTTGAAAGGTTTGGGGCTAAAATTCAGAATATTTTTGCGTAAATGACAACAAAATTGTTAGGAAAAGGCTTCTCGCGAAAGAGCAAGTCGAATTCCATTGAAAAATGCATTGAAATTTTCTTCTTAGACAATAAAAATCTCTTCTATAATTCCTGCCATTCCTGCCATAAATATCTTCTACGCGCATCGACTGGCGGCATGCAAGCTGTCGATGACGATTCCTAAATTTTGACCCCAAAAATTGATGGAAACCCCTCAAAATGTTTTTGATATATCCTTATTTATTATTTTTGAGCAATTTCCTTAGGGTTTTCCATCTTTTTCATAGGAATTTTGACAATATAAATGACTAGAATAAAGTGAGGTTAAGGTGAGGAAATAGGAATTCGCACCATCTTGTCGCTGTATTGTGAAATTTCTTATGAAAGGAAAGTGCTTAAAACCCCAAATAAAGACAGAGTTAATACATTCTGAGGATTTATCATTAATTTTTGGGTCAAAATTTGGGGATTGACATCGTGAATGAAATGGCATGCCAGATAACCATAATCCTCTTTTTGACGCACCAAAAACGGAATTACCCAGCGTGCTCAACGCGCCAACAATAGAAAGCTATTCGTCCTTAGTCTGATTGATGGTAATCATTAGATGTTTTTGTCTCAAGTTTAGCCCTTGTGATATTTGAACTTGTAAAAGAATGAATAGGTTTTCTGCTATAAAATGTACAGAGCGTTTTATAGGAAGCTAGACTGATATTCCAATCAACGATCTACCTACACCACAAATTGTATCTTTGGGATTGTTAATAGAATCTGTATTATCAGAATTTTCATTCTAAACGCCTATATAATTAGATTCTAAGTGTGTAGACTGTAGAACTTTTCTATTGGTCTGTTTGAGTAAGTTTCCAAGCTTGCTATTAAGAAAGAAGCGATACAGAACTTATGTTACGACCTTCTTTCTTTGCAATGTGTGAAAATTTTTCACAGATCAAATAATTCTTTTTGGCAAACACGAAAATTGGTGAAATGGAAGAGAGACGCCCTCACTCGCGCTAAAAAAAATCCATCCCAACGCGTCTGACAATCTCCTCTCGCTCTTTGCATCGCGCAATCCGCCACAAGTGGCGCAAGTGTCAACGTACCAGGTACAAAGAACTGCCCATCCTGACCCTGGGTATATTGCACTATCGTACCGCCGCCGCCGGGAGTGGATATTGTGTGTAAGCTACCAGTTGCGTCACCGCCCTGGACGTTGGTGATTTGCAATGTGGTCGTCGGCAGGACTTTACGAGATAAACCGAGAAAGAAAGCATTTTTGATTTCCAGTTAGTCAGTGTGGACAAATTCTTTTTTAAAAATCTTTTTGTTTTTAACTTGCGTGAATGGAAGTTATTAGTTAAAAAGCTTCGGGTTGACGCTTTTAGTTTTTGATTTTATTTTTGGGCGAGGAGATGCAAATGAGCGAGATGATGGCAATGAATGAATTCTTTGGGGTGACCAGAAAGACTTTGCTTGTTTTATAAGAGAGAGAGTGTTTAATCCATCGCGAAATTTCTTTAGTGACTCATGGATAATCTATGTAGACAAGTTTATCAGAGATAAATCAACAAAACCAACACAATAAAGCCGCAATATACTTCCCATGAATTGGGAGATATGAAAATTTGGTGGTTCAAAACAACTCGGAGAAACAACACCAGTTAAGAAAGTTTTCATGGGGTTTTGATAATACATACTAGTATGGACCAGTAATACACTGATCGTTAAAGAGGGGCTTCCCAGAAAGAAATTAAGTTTGGATTACGATTTCATAGTGTGAGTGCAGATCAGTTATGGAAAAGATGCCGCAAAAATCTGCAAAAATCGGTACTGAGGAATCCAATGCAGTTCTATCTGAAGAAGATGCAATGAAACTGAAGAAACGATTATTCACTTTGTGTGTAACTACCCCGGTCTTTGCTATGACGGCTTACCCTTGCTTGGTAAGCCATAAGGATCAAGCCAATCTCGTTACTGGAATTTATTCAGAAAACAGGTTGGCTTGACTAACCTTGGCAAAACACGAGGAAGATAGATATAATATATTGAACTACATGGGATGCATAAAGGGCCCGTGTATTAGACCGGACCATATCTACTTCTAGATTCTAGTTCCAGTATATAAGATTAGTGCTATGACGGGACAAATAATGAACTATAGAAAGTTTGCTTATTGAAATCGCATCGAGGGTTCGTTCAATCGCACGAGTTTGCTCTGTTTTTCTGTATTAGAAGTAATCGTTAATCCTTGTTCAGGATCAGGACTGTTCGAGGCGATTGACTAATCTGATTTCCAATATTTCCAAGACTAGACTACACGTTATACAAATCTTTGACTACGATCTCTTTGAAGGCTACCCTCTTTCATTTGACGATACAAGGTTGTTTTTTTCAGTCTTGTCAATCTAGTTTTGTCGGTTCTGTTTCTAGTTTTGTTCGTTCGTCAATTTCATGGATAAGTTTACCTTTCTCTATGGTGCCTTATTTGTACTACATATAAATTTCCCCGCGCTTGCATATTTTGCATGTCAAAAACGATAAGTTTTAGTTTCATTGCTTTTACATCGACTGTCAACCATGATCGTCTTCCAGATTCTGTAGCGGATTTTCCTTTAAATCCGAATTTTTCTTACTCTTCAGACGTGTATATTTCCCCTGGTCATGAAGGCACACCACTAGGTGATTTAGATGGACTTCAATACGTGACTTGTATTACTGACTGGATCTAGCTATCTCGGAGCGTTGACAATGATTCTGAAAACTTTTGCATATAATCTATGGCAGCATCTTAGTCTTTTTTTTGTTGTATTTTTCCCTCCTCCACCCTCAGGTCCTCAGTTCACAGAGCTCATTTTGAATTGGGACACAGCCTTAAAGGCACTAGCGTTTCGTCATTGCGTATTATCATTGCCCGCGCTTCACATTGTCCTTTTTTGGATCGGATTGAAGGTCTTCCTTTAGTTTTTTGCAATGTGCTTTCAAAATGTCGATGTTCATGTGTTCTGCAGATCTGTAGGCCCCCTTTTTTTCTTGGTCACCCCAGAGAATCACATCACAACGCAATATTATGCAGACGTGTGTGAGATTCTTAGCAAATGAAAGGGTGGTCTGTGGGGCCAACATACCAGCTATGTCGGGTCCGCTGATCTCTTTCAGGATTCGATGATAGGATGGCCGCCTGGTGAGCAAATCTCTTCGTCTCTTGGGAGACTCGTCGTCCGTTATGCTGTCATCTTCGCTATTTGTATCATTTAGTTGTACTTGGGAAGGTGTTGTATTTGGTTCGGGTTTTATCTGCTGAAACAGATTGGGCTAAGGTTAGGTAGGTATTGTTTTTTTTTTTGGGGGTTTAGGTGGTTAGGTTAGTGTTGATCTTGGGTGTTAATACCTTAACTTGAAGCCCGGCCGGAGCTGTGTGTATCACTGAGTTACTTTTATTCACATACAACACACCCTTTGCGAGGGTCATCGGTTGCAAATTGGTCGCTGTCTGGATCACGGACGATTGATTGGCCTGAATCACGGACTGTGACTGAAAGATAAAGATTAGGATGAGTCTCTTAGGTTTTTAGAGGGATTAGTTTTAACTTACTACTTGAACAGCTTGTGTGGGGATAAATTGCACTATGTTGGCTGCTGTGGTCAGAACGGCCGATCCGGAGTGAGCCTCCGAGGGGGATGTTTGATCCGTGAGCGGATCAAGACTTGAATTTCCGTTTTCCTCCACCATGCTATCCATAGCACCTCTTAAACAAATCCTCCTTTAGCTCAGCTGTAAGAAATACAAAAAAAATTTAAAGGGAATTCTCCAGGAAAGTTCTCACTTGTGTTAGAGATTCAAAGAGAGAATCTCTAAGATGACAACCAACTCCTCTTCATCCCAACCTAATTCCCGGATTGGTGGCTGGGTAACCGGGGACAGGATTTTCATTTTTTTTTTTATGTAACTCCCCCTCCTGGAAAACAGAGACAGCCCTTCCCCCATGGCAGAAAAAAACTGACTAGTACTAGACATAAATGTCCACTAGGAGAGGAGAAAAACACTCCAACAACATCTCAACTCACAGTCAACGCGCCAGAAAGCGTCACAATTCACCGGGAAAATACAGCAAAATGATAATTTGTGAGTGTCACGAAAAATTCAATGTTTTCCTCGGGAGCCATTTTACTTATGACACCATATTGTGTGCGAGCGAAAGAGAACGCACGTACGTCTCTCTTGACATTTTCCGAGGGAAAAAGAGGCACCTTCTTTTTTTCTTCAAAGCCACCAAAAACCCACCTTTTCCCAACGAGAAACCCTATGCTTTTATGCTCTGAGGATTATCCCCCAAGATCAAACACTCCAATCACCATCAGCAGGAGTAGGAAATAAAATAGAAGGGCAAAAAAAAATAATATGATTTTATGAGGTGAAAAGGCGCCTGGCTGAAAAATCTGTCTCTCACTCTCTGCATCCCAAACACACAAATACGCGACATTTCAGCCAAAAATGTCCATCTGGCGCACCTGAGCACCCATGAGCAGGGCGTCCCGTGACGATGGGCGCCCCCGTGTGGGCGGTTGTGGGTGAATTGAGGGCGAAAAGGGTGGCAAGTGAGTGAAAAAGTGAAAAAGCACTTACCAATTACGTATAAATCCGTCACAGTGTAACTACGTAAAAAGAGCCAGCCACGTCAAATTTTATTACATGCGAGGTGACGTCATCGTGTGACAGATACCTAACTCCGCGCCCGAGAGAGGGAGATAACTTCCGGTTGAGAAGAGAGAGAGAGAGAGAGAGAGAGCGCGGCGAAAAGTCTCAACATGAAGGTGGCAGCATATCAGTGTTTGAAAGAGAACGGTAGCAGTAACACTGAGAGAAAATACATCTCAGACTTTGAGAAATGCTCATGAAATGATAAAGACTTTTTGCACAGATTGCATTTAAAAATAATTAAAATAGTTTTAAATTTCTTGCAAATTTGCAGTTAGAGATTGTTAGCTATATTTAATTTGAAATTTAAATGTTGGCCCCCCTGAATTTGGCTAACTTCATTCCGTATGTCAGCCATATTGTATAGTAGAAGAAAAAGTTCAAGAAGGAAGCCACGCGAGGGAGAACAAAGAATTTAGCATTTGGATTGAAGAAGTGAATTTTTGAAAAGTGTTCAGTTTCAAGAAGAAATAAGGTCCTTCGAGTTTCTAATGAAGAAGAGTGGAAGAGATCAAGATGTTCGAGTCCAGAGATTAGGAAATCCGCGAGTTGGACCAGGCTCTAACGTTAATCCCTCTCCCTCTCTTTCTCTATCTCTCTTTCGATCTCTCTCTTTCTCTCACAGTTGTTATCACAGATTGTTTTTCCCTCTCTCTCCCTCTCTCAAAAGATAATCCCACGCAGAATAAATTGTCTTTCTATAAGATCTTATTTCCATTTCACATCAAAATGGCGTCTTTTTTGTCCTTCCCATATTTGAATTGAAAAGCTGTTACTTTCTGACGTCTCTTACTTCAAAAACAAGTGAATAAGATGTCTAAAATTTTTATTTCCTCGAGGAAGTCGTACAAAAAGGATAGAAAAATATTAAAAGTAGATATAAATGTAAAGGGCTTTAGTTCCTGCCGTAGATATCAGCGTTAAAGTTGAATTGTGTGGTGCTGCGGGCCTCGATCACGAAGGTAATGGATCTCTGTCCGATGCCACCGGAAGTGACGAAAGCCCTTCCGATGTTGGATGTCTGTACGACAGACACCTGGATGTAGGTGACAATAGCTCCGCTGTAGCGCACTGTGGCCTGGACATCCCTAGGTGATCCGTAGCTGTTGGTTCCTCTGGCGTAGGCCACGTATCTGTCGCCAGACACACGTCTGCCCAAAGTGTAGTAGCGAGTCAAAGCTCTCTGTTCCGCTTTGAGTTCAATCAGCTTCTCCCCTGGATTTTGGTTCAGGAAGTCCTCAATGTTCTCCACAATGGTCACTTCAGCCGGAAGTTCCTTCACTTCATCAACTGCGTTGGTAGAGATGACCAAGATGGCCAAGAGGGCGAGGAAGATTGTAGTGCGAACCATTTTGCTTGAATACTTTCACGACTTCAACTGATGTCCTCATCGTCTGATCATCGG
>CAKKOB020001962.1:0-16521 GCA_918844115.2 Phlebotomus perniciosus
TCCGACTCAGCCAGAAAAAAATGTTCGAAGCACCTGCAAAATTGATGCGTGGCAAATTCCCACAAGAGCACCACCCCCAACTAAATTGCGAGAAAGTTATTTGGGGAAATAAATAAAATAGTATAAAATATAAATCCCATCCTGAATCATTTTCACATACATAATGGACGCTTTTCTGGTGGAGAAATTTTGCCATGTAAGCCATTAAATTTCCAAAATGGGATATAAAATTGCGGAAATGGACGTGGTGTGTATCTAATTTTTGATTATTCAGTACACGCCGTGCAAGGAATACCAAATTCTCTCACCTGAACACCACTTTTGCTCATCCAAAATTTCGAAGCCGAACCAGGGAGGAAGATATGAAAAGTCAGAATGTAGCGACGCTCCCTTTCCACCCACTAATTTATTAATGAGATTTTTTGCCCCAAAATGACTTTGTAATCAAACAGAAATAAGAGAATTTTTCAACTGTGATTGTCCTATGTTCACAGCTTTTGTATGTGATCAGTGTAAAATTAGAGCTTTTAAACGATCTGAAATTTGTGACTAAAACTGGATCCACACTGACTTAAAGCTGTCGTAAAATTAAAGTTTGGCTTAAAGTTTAAGACTAACTTTAAGCTTGAAGTTGGCTTAAAGTATAAGAATGATTTTAGGTTGGCTTAAAACCTAATGCTGGCTTAAAGCTTGAGACTGACTCTAAGCTTGAAGCTGGCTTAAAGCTTCAGACTGACTCTAAGCTTGAAGCTGGCTTAAAGCTTCAGACTGTTTTTAGGCTGGCTTAAAGCTTAAGACTGTCTTTAGGCTGGCTTAAAGCTTAAGACTGTCTTTAGGCTGGCTTAAAGCTTAAGACTGTCTTTAGGCTGGCTTAAAGCCTAATGCTAGCTTACTTAAGACTGACTATAAGCTTGAAGCTGGCTTAAAGTCTAATACTGGCTTAAAGTTTAAGTCTCACTCTAAGCTTGAAGCTGGCTTAAAGCTTAAGACTGATTTTAAGCTCGCTTAAAGCCTAATGCTGGCTTAAAGCTTGAGACTGACTCTAAGCTTGAAGCTGGCTTAAAGTTTAAGATTGATTCTGAGCTTTAAGCTGGCTTAAAGCTTAAGACTGTCTTTAGGCTGGCTTAAAGCCTAATGCTAGCTTACTTAAGACTGACTATAAGCTTGAAGCTGGCTTAAAGTCTAATACTGGCTTAAAGCATAAGACTCACTCTAAGCTTGAAGCTGGCTTAAAGCTTAAGACTGATTTTAAGCTGGCTTAAAGCATGAAGGTGACTAAGCTTAGGACTGGCTTAGAACATCTGGAACAACAGGAAAGTCATAGAATTTCACAAACTATAGAGACTAATTCATATCTTTACAATATCAACCTATCAATTGCAACAAAACAACACTGCAACAAACATTTCTCCCTTTGCCAGATTAATTGCAATATCATTCACATTGTGCACCCTATCATTTTCAGACTCTGCGTGAAGGGAAAATGTTCTAATGAGTGAATTTACTGGTATAATTCCAATTGGCTTTACTGACTCGGTGAGCATATTTTCACGCGCATACCATTATGTAAGTGTAATGTGGTGAAAATATTCCTCAAGCACCCGAAAATGTATGCTCAAATGGGGATTATTTAGTGGGAAGTTGGTGAGAGAAAAATGTGATAAATGGATCACTATACATTTTTTCACGCCACCCTGCTGGAAAATGAATGGGGTGGGAAATGGGTGGAAAAAAAGAGGACATTTTACCAGTATGAGGCGATAATATAGTGTGAAATGTTGGAAGTTTTTGCAAGCCCTTTTTTCGGAAATCCGTTTTTTTAGAGAAGCAGAATTGAGCGATAAAGTGTTACGGGGTCATAAATAAAATAATATTAATGTAATAATACCTACATATAAATTCTAAATTTCAATTAGAAATCAATTTCAAGCACAAGTGGCGGTATAATGAAATTATTGGCGCGATGGTTTCCTATCCAAAATACAAGATAAACAGTGAATACGTGAAGAAAATACGTGAAATTCTGCCAATTGCGGAAAGGAAAACAATACCCATACAATCTTTCACTGCAATTTCCACGGAAATGCAGTTTTCAGCGCGATCTGACGACTGAAAAAAATATCCCGCTAACATTGAAGCATTTCACCATAAATTCAAGTTGTGTGGATTGAAGAGGAATAGCGGAAAATATTGAAGGATGATTTATGGAAAGTTATACAAAATAGGAAGAACATCTTTTCAACTCACACGGATTTTCATGCTTGAGAAGTATATATTTTGGTGGAAAATCTCTTGGCATGATTTCAAGCTCCTCACGGAGAAATCCCTCGTACAACAGCGTGGGAAATGTAAAGGCGGGAAATGCTCTTGAAGGGAAAATCCAACAAAAAGAGTAATTAGTGTTTTTCAGGCATTTTCGTCCAGCATTTCCAAGAATGCAATAACTCTGCCCGTTGCAGTGGATTTCCTTTTACTTGTACAAAAACTGTTGAAATGGCATCTTCCGGGGATGGGGAGGAGGATTCAGAGCAAAAAGAGAAAACATCAGGTGCTTTGTTGTCACCTCAGGGGAACAAGCAATTTATCCCAGGATTTGTGGCCTCAAAACAAGCATTCATGATATGTAAAATTTCGCAAATTCATCTCGTGCGTAAAAAGTGCGTAAAACTCAACGGGATCATCCCTTAAAGAGGCGCCAGTGTTTAACACTTAAAGTGCCAGAAAAGCTGCAAATTAAATCACGAAAGACGTCTGTTTCACTTATCCCGGGAACATTATTTTAAATCCCATTAATCCACATAGTGATGCTAAATGTTTTAATTTTTTTTGTCAACTGAAAAGGGAAATTAATTCTCCTTCTCAATTAACAATGTGGAAATATTTTCACAGTATTACAGAAAATTTATGTATTCACTGCGGAAAGCAACAAAATTAACTCATGAATCGTTCTCTGTATTGTTAATCAACTCATAATTGCAGCATTTTCCCATTCTTTCTCTACTTGAAATAAATTGTTGGATAATATACGGAAAAATCTGAAAATTCTCCGCTTTAAGAATTATTTAATGGAAAAATTTTAAAATGAAAATGAATTATCGGGAATCATATGAATTTTCTTAGATTTTCTGGAAAAACTCATCCAACAGACTTTTGGAGTTTCTCCTTAAGACAAACTCTGAGTTTTACCTTCTAACATCGATTTTCCTTATGGTGTAATTATAATACAAATTAGCCCTCTTTATCAACATCTGCAAATTCTCTCCTTTCAAACAAGGAGGAAATGCTAAAGTTTTCCCGAACCTTCATCCACTCACCTCACTGCACAAGAAAACACCTTGAGAAATTGCGTGTAATTTCAGGCATGATGATGATAAGGAGTCATGTTAAAAATTAGCCACTGTGTTTGACTTTCCGCCCACATTCGGGATTTCCGGGGGTGTTTGAGGAGCGAAAACCCCCAGTCTTGCAAATCTGACGAGTAAATTGATGGAGTGACTTTTGCCACTTCTCACCTTCTTGAGATCTTGTGGGTGTTACCCTTTTGGCCCCCTCCACGCTTCACGGGGGGGAAAACAAGACGACTTGAGGAGTCAATTTACACGAAGGAAATTTATTAGGATAGATTTCGTTTCTCATTACCATAGAAATGCTTACATTCAAGGTGAAAAATGAAGTCCATTACGCGTCATAAAGTACAAGAGATCACGTATTAAATTGCTCACCCTCGGATATTGCCAACCACATGCTTTGTCGAGGAGGTGGAAACAATGAATAACGAGACATGAAATGGAGTCATGGACTCAGTCTAAAATCCATTGAAATATTTCCTCTCTGGGCTCCCAAAATCGCTTCCTGTAAGCTTCAAACTGGGTTGGCAACAGTTGTCTCAATATTTCTTCCCCTCCTTGGCCTCCCATCTCAGGCCAAGTATGTCCTTGCAAGGCCTCCAGCTACAAATTTCATAAAGGTCACGAAGCAGAAAAAAAAGTTGCCAGGAGGAAGAAAAAAATCCACAAGATGTGGAACAAATAAAATTTGATATTTATCTCTCCGGATATATCCATAAGCAGAATGATTTAATTTAAATCTTTCACGGTATCCCCTTCATGGATGAAGGAAGTCCTTGCGATGGGAAAATCCCTTTGAAAATATCATCCATTTCTCCGGACCATTTTTCCTTTAGAGGAGAAACAGAAAGTAAATTTATCAGAGTGCTCAAGGAGGGTGAGATGGAGATTATTTTACGAGAAAAAGAAAAATTTCAACTCGTGTTCTATTGACATAAAATTGAATTTTCCTTTTTCAAAGAAATATTTCATATAGATTCAAGGTTACAAAAATAAATATTATACCATGTATAAATTATCTTTTAATGGAGATCAAGATGCTTAAATTAAGCTCAACACGTTTACCAAACTCTTGGCTACATATTTTTTTTACACACGAAATGTAAAAGAAAAATATATTCTCTTGCTTGGAAATTTCAATCTCTGAGTATCAAAATAAACACCCTGAGGGTTACAATGTCTCTTGTGGTTATTTTCATGTGGAAATTTCCTGTCAATGCCTGTGTAAATGGATTATGCTGACAAAAAGCTAACACTACATTTTATGGACACACAAAGTTAATTCCATTAGTGATTTTAGTAAAAACTACCCCTATATGGGATTGGTTTAGGCACAAACAACATATAATGTGAAAATTGGTAAACATTTTCATATTTTCTTCTTTTCTCCCGCAGTCACTGCCATGTCCACCCCCTTTTTCCAACCACCCACCCAGAAAAGAGAATCACAAAATATCTCCATCCAAAATGATAAATGTTTAGTGTTTCTCTCAATTCTCGCCCAGGGGAAATGCAACAAAATCTTTGCTGAAACATATGTGTAAGAAAATTGTCACAATTCCTCAATGTTGCCTCTCGAATTGCTCTTTCGCCCTCTCTTTCTTTTTTCCTTGGCCTGGAGAAGAAATATTGCAGACATTCTGGTACACTTTTCATGGGAAATAAATTAACATTCTCAGGATTTCGTATCGCACCTTTTGCCTCCTTCGCAAGTGTTTTCAAGCATCTCGGAAAATTGCTCACATTTTGGGGTGGCGGAATTTCCACCAAAAGGAGTTTGAGTCACAAGACTTTTCCGGAAATGTGTAAATGTGAGAACATGATTGGGAGATATCGATGGCAAAGTGTAAGAATAAATCTCCTTCAATATTTCCTGGATGAGATCAACTCGATAAAAGGCCTTTTCGAAATCTCTTGAAGCTTGAATTAATTCATAGAAATCCCATCTTCAATCATCAACAAGCTCTCAATTGCAATGCTGATTTCAAAGACTCAATTTTTTAATTACATTCATCGATTGGAAAACTTTAACGGTGAGAGAAAAATTCAACAATGCATTCAATTTTCATGCAGCTCTTTTAGTTCAGCACTTTATTGGTTGAGGAGGATCAGAAATTTCACTCAAAAGTTCACCCACCAGGATAAAAATATCTCCTATGGAAAATTTCTTCTTGCTGCAAGTTTCACTGTTGAGATTTTCACAAGAAACTTTCTGCTACAACTTTAAAAATGCATGGGAAGAATAATTTCTCTTCTCGTGAATTTTTACATTTCTCCTTCTTGACTTTAAGCACAATTTCCAACTTTATTGAATGAGATGCAAAATGAGGATATTTGCATTAGAAAGTTTATTAAAATGTTATTGGGTTTGCTAATTAATAAGAAAGCGGGAATAATTTCAGTCTATTCTCCAAGAAACAACTGGTATATGTAATGAAACAATATTTCAAGTCGGGAGCTTTCTAATGGAAACTGAATTTCAAACTCGGATTAAAATCGAACTAACTCACTTGCTTATTGTTAAAAACGCATATAAAATAATTTAACCCTTTGAAGACCGCGGCGTTGTGGGTCAGCGCAGAGTGGATCAGTGCTACTATTCCTTGTATTGAGACTAAAATAGGACCTCGTAGGTTACGGAATTTTTTTAAATTGCTTAAAACTGCGGAAAAACCATGGGTCAAATATGACCCAAATGTCGCTAAGGGTGTCAAAATTTTCACTGTTCAGGTTGTCGAATTTTCCGCGATTTTTCACGGTTTTCCGTGATTGACACATGTTCTAGAGGAATATGAAGTAGATACTAGCTGATAATTTGGACACTTAGGGCAACAGGGAGGGAAAAAACTGCTTCCCGGACTTCTGGGCGTCAGACGATTTGGAGGGTATCGCGAGATAGAAGCACTCAGCAGCTGTGCAAATGCACTTTCTGGCTGAATTCTTGTCCAGGAATGTCACAGACGAGCTCACCAAGTCCAGTAGACTCTGGAAGTTCAAGTCCACTGAGCCCCATGGGTTCAAGGGGGTACAATTTCCCAGAACACAAAGACCAAGTGGGAAGACTTCTTTCCGGCGACCTCTCCAGGCACAATTAAAGGCTCCTTGGAGTTACTGTTCAGCAGATTTACTATAGTCACACACCAGTCCCACAGACACCAGTCACAGAAATTGCAGAATAACACCCTTAGCGACATTTGGGTCATATTTGACCCATGAGATATAGATGAGTTTCGTGGAAAACTCTTACATTATTAATTTTTCTTTTTTGTCAAATTATTATCAGAAGATAGTCTATTCACCGACCCTAAAGCAATTTTGGACAATAAAAATTGTAAGTGGCCAAAAAATACCGATATGTTTTTGCAAGCAAAATTTTGGAAATTCTCGATTTTTGAACCTAAATATAATTTTCCAGGGGAAGTCGGGAAACCAAACTATATTTTTCCCTGAATGGTACATCCTTCTAGTATTCTAGTATCGAAAAAAAATTGATTTGTCTATGGGTCATATATGACCCCGCGGTCCTCAAAGGGTTAAGAATGGATAAAGGTTAAAAAATCATAATCCTTGTAAATAAATCTTTTTTCCAAATTTCAGTTTAATTAGAAAAGCATTCCAACAAACTGGATCTCTTTATTTCAGTGTCTTTATTTCATTTTCCATTTCCCTCTAGACTTTATCTAAAATGTGGTGAATGTTGAAAAAGGAGCAAGAAAAGTATATTTGTTGAACAATTTCCCATTTAAATTGTTGAAATTCCATCTGTGGACATTTTCTCCATCAAACTCACGTTCATCGCCGTCGAAGTGAAACATAAATTTCTCAACCCGTTCATCTCCTCAGGTTCAGGTCTCCAGTGGCAGGCAAATAAACGTTCCCTCCTCATATATGTTGAGAACTCCAAAACGTCTTTCGATTCCAAAGCTATTTGCCTTTTTTTTCCTTTTTTTCATTTTCTCGTCTGAGAAGAAGGGTCTCTTGCAAGACTCACCACACGACGAGCACACAAGATTTCCATTTGGAATGTTGTGTTGAAAGACCAAAGGGGGGGGGGGGGTTGAACAAGTCCCTTTTTCCAAATATTACTCTCCAGTATGAGAAGTTGAATGTTATAGGAGGGAGCTTCAGCCAGCATTGATCTGCCTTCCCTAGGCTGTGTCAATTGTGAAGAAGGCCAGTAAGTGCTCTGGGAAATTGTATTCACAATGATTTGCACTTCGATCGTGGATGAACTGGATGGAGAGTCCCCTGAGTTGGAGAGACCGTCTTTTCGCCACCCACACTTTAGGAAAATAAATTCCCAACAGAAGGCCCTAAGAATACAGATGGTAAGTTGTCAAGGAACATTTGCATAGGTGTTAGAATATTCATCCATCCCCCAGTGAAACCCAATAATCGTCCCTCCGGGAAACATCCACACCTTCCGAGAAGTCACTTCGCACAGAATTTCAATTGAGAAAAAAATGTGGGAAGGTTAAGAATTTATCAGTCTGTTGAGAGGCAGGAGAAAGACATGTGGGTGGGAAAAATAGACAGGGAAAATGACCTGTAAGTTTGCACAACACCGAGGCATTTTCCTATTTTCTCATCTCATCCTCTTGACGCTTCTGTTGACAATTCCCATCCTAATGTTGTTTTCTTTCTCAACATTTGAATGTGGAAGAGGAAAATCAGGACGACAGTTCAATAAACAACCCCCCAGGAAAATTCCCCAACAGACATTGTCGGAATTGAAGAAATGAAGATAAATTAAAATTTTTCCTTCAGTTGAAAACACATATTTTCATATTAATTTCCCTCAGCGACACAAAACTAAAAAGATCAAATTGCAATGAAAAAGTTTTCTTGATTCAATTCATTGGGGTTGCTTTCATGTTCCATCAGAGTGATTAAATCGCAGATTTAGGTCTTTGCTTTTCCAATTTCTCATTCTCATGGGAGTTTATTGGATTTTTGAGATAATTAGCAAACTTCCAAGATAAAGAAAACTCAATTCTTTATCCCTTTCGGGCATGGAAATTTGCCCTTGATGTATTTTACAAAGAGTTTAACCCATAATAAGCTCCGTTCGAGATACATTCATCGCATGAAGAGTCCATCAGAAGGTAATCTAATTGGGTTTTTATGCAGCTTCTCAAATGTATTAGACAGACAGGTATAACGGGTCTAACTAACGCTTGAATATACGAAACGGTGATTAAATTTAATGAGCTGATTAGAAATCTTCAATATTCTAAAATAAATTGATCAAAAAATGTCATTTTTACCTATTGCCCCGACACAAAAATGGCAATACGCCCTTCATTTTTCTAAAAAGCCCCCCTATCCCCTATAAAACATGTTTTTTGGTATATCTCGAAAACGGCTATAACGATTTTTTTCATTTTCACATATGTTTTGTAGAATCACTAGACGCACTTTTCGTCCATACATGCCAATGACCTCCATACATTCCATCTAACGGTTTTTCAAGGTCGAATGTTTGTAATTCTCTTTTCAAAGTTTTTACTCGCCCTAAACCCATCATGCGGGTACTCATTAGAAAGGTCTTTGAATTTCCTACAATTCTAAACCGGTTTAAACTTAAACCGGGTTTAAACCAGTTTTAATCCGGAATTCGTTCTTGATTCTCAACCCCATCATGTGGGTATTCATTAGAAAGGTCTTTGAATTTCCAACAATATTAAACCGATTAAACCTATTTCAGCTGGTTTAAACTTAAACCGGGTTTAAACCAGTTTAAAGCCGGAAGTTGTTCTCGAGTTTTAACCCCCTCATGCGGGTATTCATTTGAAAGGTCTTTGAATTTCCAACTCATATGGACCACTTTCAGACCAGTTCTAAAAATGTTCGTAGAACACTTTTAGACCACTTTTAGACCAGCTCTAAAAATGTTTGTATAACACTTTTAGACCACTTTTTTCAAGGTCAAAAGTTTCGAACTATCTTTTCATGGGTTTTACTAGCCTCAAACCGATCAAGTGGGTACTCATTACATTTTTTTTTTAATTTCATCAAACCCATTCGACAAAAAAACGCGAGACTTTATAATCCCCCTAACTCCCTCTTTCCTAAACGCAACTTGGCGGGGCACTCCGCCAAGTCTAAACTTGGCATTTGTTTTGTCTTATATTTGAGGTTTATGATAATTGTTATTATTTTCTAATTGGTGTTCTCGCTATTTTCAAACAAATCAGGAAGAAATTCTAGCTTGAGGGAAAGTATTAATTCCCCGAATTGATTTATTATATTTACAAATACCTCGGGTGATTCTATTTCTAAATTTTAACAGCTGAATAAAAATATCCATCGTCCTCAAATCCCTCACATACGAACGTAATATAAGTTGAGGACGAGCCCCAACGATATATTGAATGGATTTATGCTGTTTAATATATCTAAAGGAGTTGCTTGTGAGAATCCCACATTTTCATTTATATTAAAATCCCATCTCTGCCTTTCCAGGGGAGGGAAAAAGGTCCATTTTTCAATAGGAAATCTTCCTCCCATTTCACGCATCAAATATATTTTCCATACCTTTGTGTAAAGAGTCCGATGCTCAATGTCTCCACCCCCTAATGTATAATATATTTTCATGTGAGGCTCTTTTGTCCAATAGTGGCTGTTCCCATAAAGATTTTCCCCATTCATTACGAGACACTGGGAAAAAGATGATGGAGAGGAGTAAAAAATCTCATAAACTTCCCCAAAAAAAAAGCGTCAAAAGTCATTTTTCACTCTTACATGGCATAAAGTTGATTAATTGCTCAAATAATTCAAAATGAATGTAAATAACAAAAAGTTATTATAGGAAGAGAATATTTTAACTTGCCGGAAAATGTAATTAAGAACCTCTCCATGTTTATCTTCACGAGAATTAAATTTAGTAACAATTTTCTCTATCTTTCATTTGAATATTTTCACTTGGAATTTTCCACAAAAGTGAACATTTTCACTAGGCGAATAAACTTTCATTGTGAAAGCACAATAGAAAGTTTTCAATAGGAATTTGTGAGAAATTCATTTTGTTAAATGTTTCAAGAGATTATTGCACTTCTCGCAGGAGTTATTACAAATTTCCATCAGGTTGATTGTGAGTTCTTCATACTAAAATCCACTTTAGACATGAGAATTGTTTCACCGAGTGTTGATAAGTTGGAGAAAATTTATCGCTCTGAACACATTTAGTGGGTTAATCATCTACTAAATATGCAAAAGTGGAAGCATGAGGAATTTTTCACCAAGTAAAAAATTCACACGATTCCCCTCATCTCATATTTTCTCCATCACATTTTTCACTCTAACAAATAATGATAAAAAAATTTCACGAGTTGCTTTTATAAAAATTCACCCACTCGACAATAAATGTAAAATTGCAGAAATTACACTTTATATACCATCTTCATCAATTCGTCTATTCAACTGTGAAACACTCCCCAACATGTCATCCCATCATCTTTATGCATTTTGATGAAAATTGTTTCGGAAAGTTTCATCGGGCGCTCCTTTTCCACGTGAACAGCAAAACTTTGCATATATTGCCAATCTTCACGTGTAAAGGCTGAGTTTTCGCATTTCCTTCTGAGCACATGACAAAAAGTCAATATGTAGAAATTGAAGAAAATTCCAAAGACGCTCAAAAGTCAAAGTTATGAATTACAGAGAAAACTCATAAACTTTTCCCCTTTGCATTTTTCATTTCTTGCGCCCTGAAGCGATTTTGGATGAGAAGGGAAAAAATATGAAAAGGAATTTTAATACGATATATTATATAATAAATTACTCAAATGTTTATCAACAAATAGAGGAATTAATTAGATTTATTATCAATATGATTGACTTCAACTATTCGATTCAATTGATTAAAATTGATTTTCTGCTTAAAATTTCATAGCTTTTATATTCCCATAATATATTCAAAAGCTTTGAGCATGGCAACTAATTAAATTTATAGGTAATCATGTGTCGTGTCATAATTTTGAAAGGTTGCATCAGTCAAGAGGGAGATAATATGGTCAGAAGTGATGTACATTTGAATGGAAGTACGTGTGAGCTTTGAGAAGTAGAGTGGAAGTTTCAAAACTTATAAGGAAGAGCTGGAACTTTGGGAAGCTCTTCCAGAGTCTTAGAGGTTTTCATGGCTTTTCGAAAAGTTTCAGGAGCTCCAAAGAAGTTTCTAAATTTTGAAAAATGTAAGCTAGATTAGCTGAAAGCTTTCTAAAAGTGATGTAAAGCTCCAACAGAAATTTACGAGCATTTGAAAAAATCTGGAAAATTTATAAAGCTTTCGAATAATTTTTAGAGCTTTGAAAGTTCTCGCTAAGATTTTGAAAATTTGAGACAGCTTTTATAGATTTTCTTGAAGCTTTCACAGAAAGCTTTAGGAACCCTTCATTCAAAGCTTTAGGATCCTTTCGCTGAAAGGCTTTTTAGAAAGCTTTCTTAGAAAGCTTTTTTAAACAGATTTCTTAGACAGCTTTTTTAAACAGATTTCTTAGAAAGCTTTTTTAGACAGATTTATTAGAAAGCTTTTTTAGTATGCCTTTTTAAAAGCTTTCTTAAAAAGCTCACTTAGAAACCATTTATATATATAAGCTTTCCTTTGAAAGATTTCTAAGATAACTTTCGAAAAAAGTTTTAGAAGACTATATAGAAAATAAAATTGACAGAATGAAAGCTCTTCAAAACTTTCGAATTGGAGCTTTGCGGATCTTTTTAACAAAATGTGGAAATGCTGGAAGTGGTGTACGTCTTTCTGACCATTATATCTTCTCCTTGGCATCAATAATGTGTATAAATTTTTTTTATTATATTAATACTTTTGGCTAAAACTAAAGACTCTTAAAAGCACATTATTTTAAACTAACAACATAGATCAAGAAAGACAACTTTAGAGAAGCTAAAAACGCCCAATAACGAGAGTCTTTCAAAATTCCCCCCATTCAATTTTGCGGAAAATCCCTGGGAGGAAAATCGTCATTTTCTGTGGCTGGCGGATGGAACGATAAAGAGGACAGTGTGGGATTTAAAATAATTTTCAGCATCCGTCACTTTTATCCCTTAGCAAATCAAATTCAATTGATTCCCCGCCGAGTCTTGGCCGATGGGGAGGGGATGGGTGAGATGATTTAGCGTCGCCCATCTGTGTCACACAAATTGCCACCTAGAGAGCTTTAGAAAAGAAGAATTATCCCCCGTCTCTCTGCCGTCCAATAAATTTTCTATACATATATATATATATATTTCATATGTGAGCATTGATCCCATAAAATATCTCTCGCAGTTGGAGATTTTACACCCAACCAGAAGCCAGAAAAGGTTGTTATGGGGAGATTTTAAAGGTTTTCTGGCGCAAAAGGGAGAAATTTAGGGAATTTAAGAAATCTTGTGCGGGATTTTTTTCTACCTCTCCTGCAAATTATCTCTCTTTAGTGGCATCTTTTCACCACAGAAATTCCGGGGGTAGCCCTTCCTGTTCTCTGGGTGAAAACCACTGAATTTTATGAGATTCCTCCCAGCTTCATTTCCTCTCTCACACTTTTGCATCACTGAAAGTGACTTATTGTAAATTTTTCATCCATGTGGAAGTCACACATATTATATTTTCCCATATTGAGAATTTAGTACGAGAAAAAATGTGGCTTTAACGCTCAGATGGAAAGAGAATTGGGGCAGAAAGTGAAAATTGCCTCTAGACTTTTTATATCAATTTTCATTCTCTGGGAAGACGCTTCATTTCACCCTTAATCCGGCTTGACTTTTAATTTGTAAAAATTTTCTCAGCCACTGTCAGGAAAATCCTAAATCCTTTCCCCATCTCCCACGTCGGACAAATACAATTTTTCCACTAAGCCCCAAATTGTGATTCTTGCGATGTTTTTTTTTGTGTTTTACGTCTATATATTTATTCCCTTAACACGTTTCCCTTTTCGTTTGAACCGTTTGAACAAAGAGCGGAAAATTTAGAGAATATGAGAGAGAGAGAAGGAAAGAACTTCACATGGTCACGTCGCAGAAATCAAACCAATTCGGTACAATAAAATAAAATATTTCACCCACCACAAATATCACCCCTTTCCCAAATCGGATAACTCAGTCCCTCCACCTCCCATTTTCACTGGGAAAACCACACAATAGTGCCCAAGAAATTTGATCAATTTTTTATCTCTTCAATTCGATTTCAGCGTTGAAGGATTCGCCCTTCTGCTCTTTTTTCTGTAATCTCATCGTCATTTGCCCGCTTTTCATTCGCACCGTGAACTTTCCCACCAAAAAGGAAATTGAATGAAAAATTGCCCGAGACAAGGGTAAATTTATCCCATTTCTCCACTCTTTTTATACTCGCTCAAAAGGAAGAGAATCTCAAAAATCATCCTGAATTTATAGATGGTAATTCGGGGTAATAAAGAGGAAGAAAAATGTCATTAGCATTACCTCGTCTATTGCATACATTTCTAGGAATTGGGCAATGTCCTAGAAATGTTCCCATTCACCTGATTTTGTCCAATTCACCGAGAAATTATTGCCATACATTTGCATGAGGTCAACGTTTTTCCTTCAAAGGACGAAGGATCATTTAAAAGGTTTAACAATAAGTATGAATCCTGACTAAATAATTCCGAAGGAGAAGGGATTTTCGGAAGGAATTATTTCCCCTTCGTTAAAACCAGTCAAAGGATTTTCCCCTTCTTGAAATGTATAATATATATTTACTTGGTCCTGAAACCGTTGAAATGCAATTTCAAGCCATAGAAATTAGGATCTTATTTTAAAAGAAACCTTTAAAATGTAATAAAAGACAAAATAGAGAAACCGTTCAAAAGGCGAGCTAGAGAATAATCAAATGCAATAATTTTTCAGAAGATTCCCTGAAAAAACCTTTCAACCTTCTGTGACATTTAATCATTTAAAAAATTATGATAAATTTTTAAAAGACTTTACCGATTCAAGATCGTGATTAAAGAAATTAATTACACATTAATTTTTCAGAATTTCTGTGCAATATTGTTGCACTTCATAAAGCTTATTTTCTCACGATCTCGTGAAGTCAAGAAATTATTCGACTTTTTAGTCGGTTTTACGTGAGCATGGAATGTAAACCGACTGATTACGACGTCGTGTGACGAAAGCATGACACGTCGACTCGAATTCTTTCTTTTTCATAGTGTTGGCTTACTGGGTATTTTGACAATTATTCCGGTGTATCTCTAAAAATATTCTAAAATATAAGATTTTGTGTATTTAAAAGTAATTAAAATGTTAGATATACTAAAACGTTTGGATGCATACCCCAAAACTTTTGAGGAGTTCAGTTTTAAGACCCTTATGGGCGCAGTTGGTATATGAAATTGACTTTTTTTTACAATTTTCTTATTATATTATTAATTAAATTATTTTTCCATTTTTTAGTAACATTATTAAGTTCATTCATCATTGTTCTTCTTATTGTGTTGGAGGTGAATGCTTACTTGACTCCAAACATATCTGAGGAGCTTTTTGTTGATACAACAAGAAGTCACAAATTACAAATCAACTTGGACATTACCATACCGAGAGTCTCATGTGATTGTAAGTTTTCTTTATAAAGTTTAGTTTTTTTGTTTGTAAATTCTAACAATAAAATATAGATCTCAGCGTTGACGCCATGGATACAGCAGGAGAGCAGCATCTCCATATAGAGCATAATGTTTTCAAACGCCGGTTAGATCTCGATGGGAATACAATTTCTGGAGATAAGCCCATCAAGGAAATGATAACGACTACTGTTAAGAAATCCGAGCAGCCCACAACTAAGGAATCAGTAGAAGTAACTACACCAACTTGCGGTAGTTGTTATGGCGCTGGTTTTAATGAGTCTCAGTGAGTTCAACTTAAAACACTTGAATGTCCAAAAATATAAATCTCAACTATTACTTGCAGCTGTTGCAACACTTGCCAAGATGTAATAGATGCCTATCGAGTAAAACGATGGAATCCCAATCCTGATGATTTCATCCAGTGTAAGAATGAAAAAATCACCGGCAAAACACATAGTGATAACGCCCTTAAAGAAGGATGTCAGATTTACGGAAATATGGAAGTGAATCGAATGGGTGGGAGCTTCCACATAGCTCCTGGTCAGAGTTTCTCCATCAATCACGTTCACATCCACGACGTCCAGCCTTACACCTCCACCAGTTTCAATACATCCCACGTTATAAATCACTTGTCGTTTGGCGAGAGGATCAACTTTGCCAACACTCACCCTCTCGATGAGCTGAAGGTGATAGCATCTGAGGGGGCCACAATGTTTCAGTACTACGTGAAAATTGTCCCAACACTGTATGTGAAGCGTTCCGGACAGGCTATGCATACAAATCAATTTTCCGTGACACGCCATCAGAAGGTAGTGTCCGTCATAACAGGTGAATCTGGAATGCCTGGGATTTTCTTCAGCTACGAATTATCACCACTTATGGTGAAATACACAGAAAAAGATAATTCCCTGGGGCATTTAGCAACTAACATTTGCGCTATAGTTGGTGGAATTTACACCGTTGCAGGTATTTTTTATTCCATATTGCACACATCTCTCAATGCAATTCGAAAGAAAATCGAATTAGGTAAATTTAGTTAAATTGATTAATATATTATAAACAAACCAATGTGCTTGGTTTTATGACTCGCTAATTCCGAAAAAGAGAATTTGTCAAAGAAAAATAAATTTGAACAGAAGTTAATGGGATTTTTCTTAAAATTTGAAGAACAATGGGTGCTTGCGGTCATCGTCGTCTTAGCATTGATTTCCAATTTCCGGGTCAAAACGATGAAAAAGTCCCTTCATTGTATGTTTAAGCCCATAGGGGAAAGCTTATGAACTCGACGACGACATGGAACAATTTGCCACTTATTTTTCATTTTCCTCTTGAGGAAAATTTAAGGATTTCCTGGAATTTTGTGAGGCAAGATTATGTACCTAGTTAGAGATTTTTTTTACCATAGTTGGAGAATCGATTCGGTTTGTGTGATAATCAGAAAAAATAACAAAACTTGGACATCATTTTTGTGTGCCATCCCTTGAGGCTTTCCCCTAGATATTCCTAGTAGCCTAGACTACTAGGCCAGGCTAGACCACTCATGCATCCTGGAAGGCCATGATGCAGCGAGCCCCCCATTCATTTTCTCCCGCTTATCC
>CAKKOB020001963.1:0-16498 GCA_918844115.2 Phlebotomus perniciosus
GTATGCAAAGAAGGAAGGAGCCAACCAGCTCCGAAACGTTGTTAAGTAGTAAATGAGGAAAGGAAAATCAGGCCAAAATTTGTAATTTGGCCACAAAAAAACTTGTGGATATTTAATAATACTTGTTTTTAATAATTTAGATTTAAGAAATATGTTGAGCTAATCAATTTGAAATCCCTTTTAATATATAATAGATACAATAATAAATAAAAGTAACACAGTATTATGTATCAAGTAGGTATAATTCTTACTGATTCATAGTTAATTTTTATCTATTGATATTATTTGAAACATGTTAGGTTTAACAAAGTTTCGAGTTACTTATTGGAGAGCGAAATCAGCATCTCCTGCATCGTAAAACATTTCCTTTGATTTTTCTTTGAATAGAAAATATTTCTTCTCCATTACATTTAAAACTGCGTGGCAATCATAATTTCAATAGATTAGCATTTCTCTCTCTTTCTCTGTGTCATCATTAAATTTAGTGTTACCTGTATGTATCTGTGTATGCATTTTTTTTTAAACATCACACAATAATGGTGATGCCAGAAGAACATCACAAAGAAATTGTCTATGTTTTATGCTGTCAAAAACTTCGATGCCAATACTATCAAGCAGAGACGCGAGACGCCGCTTTTCGCGGGCTTTCAGAGCATACGCCGAAGCGCGCTCTCGCACTATTTGGGGTGGAAGAATTACCCATATTATTAAAAGAGTTGTATTGGTGCTGGTATAATTATAACGAGTGCTGCTTGGCGTAATTTGACAACAAAAGGAAATCAGAAATTTATTCTAGAAGTGAAACATAACCACAGCATTTAGGGATGTTTGTTATATAATGAAGAAAAAAATCAGTGTAAGATATAACAAAGGAGAACCAAACGCTGAAAAATGTTATTAGTAATTTTCTAATATTAATTTACTTTTCTCTGGATTGGAAGTATTATAAGTTTTTTATCACACTAAAATACATAATATATTTATATTTCGTATGAATCGTATGAATTTATTAGGAAAATATTGTGATGGAATTTTGTTTGCGAGTTGCGTCTGTCAAAATGCTCACCTCTCATTTTAGTGTCTAGCTATATGTATTCATCAACCCACTTGTACATTTGAATTAAATCATTAATTCAAGTAAAATTTTTTCGTACAAATTTAGTTTTTTTGTAAAATTATATATCTCAAATCATATTTTTTCTTTCAATAATTTCATTTTTTTTGGATTTTTGTACACTTGTAGGAAGATGGACGAGGTGAAGCACAAGGACAAGGTGAAGGAGCTTCAGGAGAAGTACATTCCCTTCCTGGATCAAATTATTCGGAGACTTCAATCCACAGAAGATGGGAAATCGAGGGAGGCGCAGCTGAAGAAAATGCAGAGTCTCCATGATTTGCTTAAGAATAAACCCAAAACGTAATATAAGAAAATAATTCTAACCATTCAAATTGTTATAATTTTGTCTTTCCTTTTTTGATTTACAGTTTGAAGCTTGAGGTTCTTGAGAAGACGGAGCAGGTTCTGAAGACCCTTTACCAGAAATTTGGACCGGTAAGTTAATAAGTGCAGCATATTATGATTATGATATTTACATAATACTTTTTCATTAGAAAAAGCAGTCCGAGAACACTGAAGATGATGATCCTAATGGTTCAAAGGTGAGATTATTTATTCGTCTTATAATTACTTTTTACTAACCTGTTTTATTTTTCTTTCTAGACTGTGGCACTGAGACCGCCCATGGAAGTTGACAGGATGTCGAATCAAGTGGATTTGGCTGTAGTCAAACAGAAGCTTCTCCATGCGAATGAGGCCTCTATGAGTAGGGAAGTGGATGTTCGTGGAAACGACGTGATTGATGCGTTGAAGCAGAAGGCTAGTGCGATTATTGGCGACAAGGTTCGTCCGACGGATCCACGACTAGAGCGCCGTGCAGTGACATCCGAGATAACGCTCCAATTTAACAAAATCTCAACTGTTATTTCATCACGAGACAACAGAAACATGTTCAATGCTCGCCCGGATCCAGTGCCATCTGCGGGATATCCAATTCCACTGGCAAACTTCCAAGGAGGCCAACAGTCTGTTAATCTCTTTTGCCGTCGACAAGATCAAACAGTCTACCAACAACGTGGCTATCCGATGCCGATGAATGGTCCGCCAAACCCCTCCATCGCTCCTCCAAATCCAGGACCTTCCCGTCAAATTTGCCCACAACAACGTCCAGATAATCCAGCGATGAGAGCTGATATGAACATACTCAACAGTCCGCCGTTGTCCAATGACGACATTGAGTCACTCATGGGAGGACCCAGCGCAACGCCGCAGACAGCAGGAAGCACAACAACAATCAGGAAGAGTGAAACAGTTCGCTTTGCCGTTCAATATCATCAGAATCCGGCAAAAAAGTCCTTTGACAAATCATCATCTCACTTACCTATTGATCAATCGGGCAACATCACTGTGAGTTTGGATGATCCGAGACTGAAGAAGCCCCTTGCACCGCCCAGAAATGACCCAAGGGGCGATCCACGCCGTGATCCTCGCCTTAAGCGTAATGATCCACCACCTGCTCAGAAAACAGTGTCGAGGTACGAGAATCGCAAACCTATTGACACCAGAGCACTTGAGTACAAGTGCAACAATCCTGCTCCTCCGAAGAAGATCTACAACCCAATGGAACGACGATCTGAATTGGATGATGACTATATTGACTCAAGTTCATATAGTGCTGTGAAGACGACGAAGAATAATTTGCCTGAGCGTAAGAAGTTCGACAAGTTGAAAGCAATTGAAAGTGCTCCACGTGTGACTCAGTCTTGTGATTCTACGCAAGCATTGACGTCACAATTCGATGACATGTACAGAAAGAATGAATTCACTGAAGACTACGATAAGAAGGTGAAAACCATCAATAAGGGAATTCAGAGCTTCAAGATACCGAAGAAGGCTTCAACAAAGTCTGAAACAGAGAATGATGGAAACTCGAAGGTTGCGGCAAAAGAGTCAGACAAACAAAGCGCACCGACCAAAGAAAAGAAGCGTGAGAAGTCAGTGGAAAAGACCGTCGAAGGTAAATCAAAGGAGCCTTCAGAGGAGAAACCGAAGAAGAAGAAGAAAAAGAAGAAGCAGACTGAGGACGACTCTGAGGATAAGGAAGTGTCGTCAAAGACAAAAGATTCAAAGAAGAAGGATTCATCTGATTCTGATGAAACTACCAAGAAGAAGTTAAGGAAGCGGATCGTAATTTTATCTGAGCCTGAATCAGAAAATTCTGACCTCGATTCGGAAACTGTCTTGGGTGAAAGAGTTCCTGTGATGAAAACCAAATCAAAGAAGACCAAGAAAGCAGCTGCAGAGAAGGAAGCGGCTACGAAAATGAAAACCGTGGCTGTGTCAGAGGAGAAAAATGAGGAAGATGCTTCACAAACTGCTCATCGATCACAGACTGCAACACCTGAGCCAGTAACCAGCAGCAGTCAAGTGGAAATAACAGAGAAACGCGAGACAAATGAGTCACCGTGTCAAACTTCTCCCGCGGAAGCCGATGCATCAAAAGACGGAATCACAAAGGAGTGGTTGGAAGGTTTCTTGTCGAACATGTTCAGTCCCAATAGTTATACGAAGAATAAGCTTCTGGATATAATGAAAACCGTTCTCGATGATAAGAAGTTTGAACAGGTGAAATCCATTTTTGAGAGTGAGGACGATAAAACGGAGGACAAAGGAGAATCTTCAAAAGAAGAAAAGCCGAAGAGTGATAAGGTGTCAGAAGAGAAGTCAGATGCTGTTGCACAGTCATCCGATCAGCCAAGGTCTGATACTCCCGAAGATAAGCCAAAGAGGAAGAAGAAAACTCGTGAATTAGAGGCACTCAACGAAGATATTCGCACGATGTTTATATCTGAGGGAGTGCTCACGGCAACAGGTCGTCGAATGTGTACTGCGTTGCGACGGAAGCCCCTTTGCTACAATGAGAGTACTCCACCGACCAGTCCTACTAAGGAACTGAAGAATAATGAAGAAGAGCTTGCAGCATCCAAACCTGAACCGCCAGTTGAAACCAAACCACTCCCTGGACCCAAGTCCAAGAGAGGACGCAAGAAGAAACAACCTGAGGAGCCGAATGCTCAAGAAGCAGAGGTAAATGTGGAGATATCCGAGAAGACATATACCGGATCTGATATTGCGAGGAAGTTCTTAGAAGAGAAGCGGCTCGATATCAATCGATTGCTGAAGGTGGAACTTCACAAACTGAATGAAAGTGAAATAGCACAGAGTACCACTCCTAAGAGGAAGAGGAAGGGCGGTCGGAAGAAAGTGGAAGATGATTCAGTGAGTGAATCGTCAACTCCGAAGAAAAAGAAGATACGTCGCAATAATATTTGGTTTAGAAATAAAAATCCAAAGAAGAGGGTCAAGAATCCACGATCTGCTGGTGTTTCTCATCCAGAGGAGGCACCCATTGAGACAGCGGAACTACCTGAACCACCACTCAAGAAGAAGCCAGGACCGAAGTCTAAGACTCAAATCATCACGTCGCCTGAAAGCAAGAAGTCAGATTCAGTTACTGCTGCTCCCATGGATATCAATTACAGTGCCATCAAGAAGGAGAATTCAAAGGGGTTGTTCGATATCCATATCAAGAATACTGATTTGACTGTTACAGCGGTGAATCAGAAAGCTTGTAAGATTTGTGGATATAGTGGCAAGACAGTTGTTGCTCACTACGTTAAGGCTCATCCACTTCATGAGGTGTTCTGTTCTCGCTTGCCGAAGAATATATCAGATTTCCTGAAGAAGCATGAGAGTGGTATGCTCTATGCGGAGAGCTACAACATGAAGCTCCAATACAGCGGATCAAAGATTTTCGGCCACTGTATATTCTGCAGGGACGAGATGTATGAACCACCTAGTGGTTGGGTCACGCACTTCACCAAGCACACTGGAGAGTATGAGTTTGTGTGCACCTGCGGCTACAAGACCTGGGTGGCAAAAATGATTCGTACACACGTGAAGAAATGCACAGAAAGAGGATCTTATGTAACAAATACGATAAGTCGAGATGAGAACAAGTACATCGAGGCGTACATTTGCGATGAGTGCAATTATGTTCAATTGCAAGAGGAGAATGTACGTAATCACGTAATTACTCAGCATCTAACAGCACCTGAGGTGCGCAAGGTCTGTCTCCTGAATTTCTGCGATGAGTCCGTAAAGAAGAATCACTCGATATTCCTCGACATGTACAAGCACAATGCCGCGGCGCTGGAAGAGAATCAGGAGGAGGGTGTCTTTAAAACAACAGATGAGAAGGACAATGAGGAAACTACGAGCAAATCTATTTTGGATGACATCTCAAAGACTATTCCAAATGAACCCGTAAGCGGTATTGCTAATAAGCTGCATGAGAGATTTGGAGAGAAGCCGAAAATTAAGGTGGATGTTGATCAAGTCGTGGTGAAGGCTGAAGAATCTGCCAATGAGGAGATCGCGTGTTCAGAAAGTGGTGCGTCATCCCAAGATACAGGATCAACGGACAACAGGCCTGTGCCAATGGAATTGGATCCTCCTCCAAATTTGGATGATAATAATGATAATCCCATCGAACATGACGATGACGAGTGGGAAGATATTGAAAGTGACAGCGATGAATCCATGCAAGGACTTCCTGGGAAACCTGGCCAGAATAAAAAGTTATCGAGACTGGCCCAGAAGATTGGCATCAAGAGTGGAGCGAAAAGGAAGACTGATGATGCTGTTGAAAGTGGTTCATCGAAAAAATCTAAAACTGACGTGGCAGTTGGAAGTGTCATCACAACCGATGCGGAGCCAATTATTACGGAAAGTCCATCTGAGGAAGGTTTTGAGTCTGGAAAAGTTGAGAATTTGCTTTTCAAATATGTGGACGGACAACCACAGTATGAATGCTTGATGAAGAAGTGCCTATATATCACATCTTCAATGGAACTCTTCATTGATCACTTGATAAGGGTGCATGATGAAGACGACTGGTCGGGGTATTGTCACTTATGCCAGGAAGATAAGTTCCTCAGTCCCTGTACAATGGTGAAGGAGTTCCATCATCTGGTTAATGAGCACAACTGGAAGAATCAACCAGAGAAATTCTCCACGACATCGGACCAGATCAAGGAGGAAGCGCGACCTGCCATTCGCATTAGACGATTATCAGGTGATAAATTGTCATCGCAGATGAACGCCTTCAAAGTTCCAACTACTCCGACCCACATTCGATCAGTGACAATACGACGAGTGAGCAAGTCCCCTGAAGTATCCTCTGCATCTGCAACAACGGGCTCTCCTCCAGCTGCAGTTACGACGCAGCCTGGCTCTCCACGAGTTATATCAACATCTGGATCTCTTGTTATAAAGAGAACCCTTGCATCTGGAGCTTCAAGTTCGGCTGTGTCGGTGGGCAGATTGAGTGACATTTCAACTACAGAACCACTGCAGACCTTGAAAAATATCGCTCTGTCGATACCCGCTTCCCAGTCGACTGATAATGCTGACGTGCCTAAAACAAAGGTGTACGAGGGACCGATGCAATCTGCAAAGATTAGTGGACGAAGATCAACAATATCCGCCGATAGACCAGAACCAGCTTTCGCGAGGGTATCAAATGCCAATGACTTGAAGCCTTGGACAAAGCAGCAGTGCTCAAAGTCTGCTACAACTGCATCAAAGATGCTGGAACAGGAAGTCATATACTCGCCGTTCAAGTGTATGGGATCTGAGTGTTGGTACTTCACCTCGAAAGAAAATGACATGGTGTCCCACTTGAAGAGTCATGATAAGACCAGTGAGGAGCAATCGGAGCAAACTACGGTGATTGATACATGCTCATGGCTTGAGTGTTCATACTGTGACTACATGGCTGGTAGTACGAATGACTTGATGAATCATCTGAAGAAGGAGCATCTGCATTGTGAATTTCTCTGTCCCAAATGCTTCTACCGAGCATGTCATGTTAACTACGTGGCCAGACACTTGTTGGTGTATCACAGAACCGATAATGCAACTGTTTGGAGGATCAAACCAGACTACTTCGTCACAACGATTCTGAATCCCGTGACATGCGTCAAGGAGAATGTTAAACTTCTCACCTGCAAATGTGAGTTAATAATTTGGGGGAGATATGTTTGTTCGTGACTATAATTAGTTGTTCAATTTTAGCTTGCAATTTGAAGTTCCTCAACTACATTCACTTTGAGAGTCACATCAAGGAGCACGGCAGTACCATGTTTGAGTGCGTCTTCTGTCTGGCTATGATCCGCATTGAGAACATGAAGAAGCATCTGTTTTGTCACTCCATTGGCAATTTTGAATGCATTTACTGCGAATGCGCGATGATCAACAAGAACAACCTGGCGCAGCACTTGTGCGACAAACATCCCAATAAGTCTCTTTTGTACTACAATCGGGAGCAAGCGCAGGTAATTGACGAAAGTCCATTAGCTTGTGATTTTATTTTGTAACCAATGGCATCCTGTACTCAAGAGGGGCAAGAAGGTATGACTTGTTAAAAGGAAACTTACTGATCAAGTAGCTTTTAGTAGATGAAAGGGATTACCTGTGAAATATTACTTAGATTTCTAAACATTTTTTTTTTTCAAACTTTGGTTACAAATTTTCCGATTAGCCCTACTCCAAGTGATAAGATATTCGATTGAAATGTGATTTCTTTTTTTGCAGGAGCACGCCGATAAGTTCAAATTATCGCATTTTGACAATTTTAGTCCAAAGTGTGTAAATGTTAAGTTTGTGAAGAGGGATACCATACCCAAGAGTATCCATAAGTTCCCTGTTGGCATCTCAGTCACCAGACACACTCCGGCCCCACAAATCGCGAGTCCCAATAAAGACCCACCGGCAGCGGATAGTTCACTGCCTTTAGTTATCTCAAATGTAGTGAGCCTGAACACAAAGCCGAAACCGTCACCAGCACCTCCCTCGTCATTCCTGGTGATCAAGGATGTGTGCACCTTGCCGAAAGAGACGCCGAGCACTGCGGTGGCGAAACCAAGTGGATCCACGGAGCCAATCAAGGTACTAAAAAACATTATATACTTGAGAAGGCAATAAAGGGAGTACTACAGAGCGGCCACATGGGTTTCCCTTCCCTTCCTTTCCTTCGAATCCTAGCCCATTAGATACTTATTTGATATTACGCCATGTTAAAAATCAATTGAAAAAAAAGATAAGATTAAATACTTAAAAAGCATTTTCTTCAGGGATCGTTTTATTTAAAGCTGACGTAGAGACCTTTCCAACATTTCTCGGACTCAAAGTCCTTTGCTAAACCTATAGCTTAGGGCCTCGACAGACCTGTTCTTAGCGGTGGAGGATTAGCAGCTAAACCGAAGCTTTGATTTCTTTGACTGTAGTCTGTACGGATTGCGCTTAGCTTAAGCAAAGTCTCCTGCTAAACTCAGACCTATCGGAGCCCTCGTTTTAGATGCTAATCTTCCACGCTAAGCACAAGGATTAGCATTAGATTACACACCTTGTATCGGCTATATGTCCTGTTTTATATGACCGAGGCGAGGAAAGGTCTAACAAAATGCCATATTTTTCAGAATATCAAAACATAATCCAATCATCGCTAATCCTAACAAGCCAAAAGAAGATTTTTCCAAATTCAAAAGTTAACAAGAAAACAAATGTGGCTCCACTGTGGGAAATCCAATCCGTCATCTTGGAAACGAGGCTGACTAGCCCTTAATAAACCGAGGGAAGATCAAGTCATACAAAAAATATAACATAGAAATAAAATCAGTAGTTAGTACTAAACCAAATATCTCTGAGAAACAGTGGATACATTTTCTTTTTTCCGATCTCTCCTCAAGACACCGCCGACTTGTTCGCCTCCAACGGAGTCCCTGGAGAATCAAGGGCCATTCGCCAAGGCTATGGCTCGTGTCATTGCTGACTGGGTGATGAAGAGTGGATCATCAATGAAGGTTCTACTCAAGTGTTCAGAGAACAACTGTGACTACCAGGCGAATGGACGTGGAGAATTCCTGGAGCATGTTGATCGAAGCCATCAGAACGCTATGCTCAAGTGTCCGCAATGTGTTAATGTGTTCTGGCATTCGTCGACTTCGTTGTGGAATCACCTGGAGACGCACGGTCAGAAGCGCTACTTCTGCTTTGCTTGTGATTTCACGGCGCGCAATGAACAACTGGTGGCGGAGCATTGCACGAAGATTGTTCACTTTTGGCTGGGATATATAACAGTGTTGCTCACCAATGTTCCGGAGGGTGGAGTGTATTTGCTGTGTCCGATGAATACCAGTCAAGCGAAGATTGACACCTTCAAGTCGAATTTTGTGCGAAACATACAGAAGAACGCCGTAAGTAGTGTCGCGGACAAGAGGGATGCTGCCGACACCTACGGACCAGATGATATCGATAAGTTACCGACGAAACCCGTTGTGGCGAGAAATATCATGTGCAAGTTGTGCAACTACAAGACGATGATTGTTAAGAATCTCGTGAGGCATTTCGATGCTCATCAACAAGCAGTGAGTCTGCCGCGACTGGATCCGGTGAATCCGGTGCCGTGTCTCAGCGAAAAGAACTTCGATAAGATGACAAATCTCGCGTGCAGCTCCAACATGGATAGGAGTAAGACGAATGAGCCAGCATTCGTTGTGCAACAGAAGAGATTTGTTTGTGGTGTCAGCACCTGCTCCTACATAACCATTGACGACATCATGCTGAGATCTCATCTCAGTACATTGCATTCCGGCGAGACAGCCTACAAGTGCCCTCACTGTTCTTTGGAACTCATTAAGGGCGTCTTCTCAGTGGAAGCCATTGTGGCGCATTATCGCCTGCACGGACCCAAGCTGTTCATGTGCGACAAGTGTCCGTTTATGAGTGAGACAACAGTGACGGTGGAGAAGCACATCAAGGGGGTTCATTCGGGTACCGGAAGTATTTACATCTTGCGGGATGATAGCAAGAATGAGGCTGCGGTGAGTGAACTAGCAGTGGCGGATGAGTCATCGTTGCCCAAGAAGTGGATCTGCAGTGAATGCAAGGAGACAACTTATCTCAAATGTGACATGGCGAATCACGTTGCTACTCTCCATGGCCACAAGTATCAATATGTTTGTGGTTACTGCTCAATGGGTCATCCGACGCGTCACTACGTGGAGGATCACGTAAAACTACGTCATGGCTCAACTATCCTCATCACGGAGACTTACTCAGCTATCAAAGGTGGTGGTTCTTTAAAGAAACATGTTGAGAGTGTGAATTTCTGGCGACGCGATGACAAGGGCGCCAAGTCCATTCGAGGTATTCCATGTGAAGCGTCAGAGATGCCAAGGGAGGATGAAGAGGACGAAGAGGAGAGCGATGAGGAGTTCCTGCCTGATCGAGATACTCTGGTGGCGGTGGCGAAGAATGTGGAGTCGGAACTGCAGAAGCGGAAACTCGAAGGCAGCATGGTAAGTTCTCCTAATTTTTTATCATTGAAAGTGTTTGGAAGTTATCCATTTCTTAGAAAGGTCTCGACCTCAGCTACAACATGTTAAAATTTCAAGAAAATCTATAACATTCCTTCGGAGATATCGCAAAAAGAATATTTTAACAGTATTCAAAATGGCGGATGGAGGGGTGGAGGGGGGTTGACTATAGCGCCTACTTTGACGATCCCTCGTCTATTTCGGACTAGTGGGCCCCGTTTCTACGATGAAATATCAGACCACCCTGATTTTGACGCTAAGGATATCCTTAGCTAAGCTGGGATTATCTGTGAAACACCTCGGGATGTAATGCAATTTGCTTTTCAGTTGAAACTTGGTGGTAAAGAGTAGAGTCGAAGTGTGACCGTATCGAGAATTCTCGAGGATCAGCCTGTGTCTATTTTGGGCTTTACGTGGGAAGGCGGGAGGGGGGGGGGTTGGGATATTATCAAGCTTGGAATGTGAAAATCAAGCTCTCACTGAGAAATCCTTAGGAAATGGAATGGACTTCGAAACGTGTTACCATATTTGTAGCAGAATACTAAGACCTATGTATATATCATCCTAGTTCGAAGATGACACCGTGGCTGAGCAGATGAAGCAACAGGGAGTCAATCGGCTAATTCAGTGCACAATCTGTGGGAAGACAACCCTGTCAGCTCTCACCATGCAGATTGTTCACTTCCCGGACTGTCATCCGGGTCTTCCGGTGACCACACGCACCATCATGTCCAGTGGTAAAGTTGAGGAGCCGAAGCAGAAACCCAAAGAGCCAACGCTGGACTTCTCTGGTTACATGTTCAAGTGCTTCTACTGTTCTTTAGCCGTCAACACTATGGAGGAGTTCAAGTTTCACTATGTGGGCGAACATGGCGATGAACCGGAGAGTCCACGGTGTTTGTTCTTTGCCATCAAGACGATGTACTGCGGCCTGTGTCAAGAGGTGTGTGACAGCTACGATGTGGTGGCGAAGCATCTCCTGGAAGTTCATAAGACTGACAGCGTGATTGCCAAGAATGCCAAGGATAGTATGATTTGCGGCGCTTGCAATTACAATGCTGGGGATGATCAGAATTTACTGAGGCACGCAAAGTTGCGACATACCAACCCATTGGGGTAAGTTTGCTTCCTTTTCATTTCTAACTGTTTGGGTTTAGTTAGAAGCTAGTTCTATCACAAATTCCAAAGCAGATCCTGAATGTAGAAGGACTACCGATTCCTATGATAACAGACTCGTCCAAGTCTGTTGTTGCAGCAACCTTAACATTTTACGCCAATTCTTTTTTAGCTCCAACTCCACGGCCAAACACGCTGTGACGCAGACAGTGCTGGAGCAACTGCTGCAGATCAAGATGTACCCCATGAAGAGGTGCAGTGTGTGTCGTGAGGTGATTTGTGACATCGATGGGAGTCAGATTGAGGAGCATTTGAGGATGAAACATAGCGCATCGATGATCGCAACATTCGTGGGAATACATAATTTCTCACTGATATGCTCCGTTTGCGATGATATGTTCGAATCGGAGACGGTTGCCTTAACCCACATACTCACGCACGTGAAGTCCTTCAAGTGCTCCATCTGCAATGAGTTCTACTACACGTACGAGAACACTGAGAAGCACATGAATGAGAAGCACAATGGGGATGCCAGTAAGATCCTGTTCGCGTGGCCCACCGATGTTATCCTGCAGACACTGATTCTATTCCCTAATGGCCTGATTATGTCGCTCGGGGAGCTTCAGCTGACTAAATATGGCTTTAATCCGACTAAATACAAAATGGTGCGCAGTGAGGTGATGATAGTACGCCATCTTAAGATTACAAATAGCGAACTTGTTACTTGAACCAAGGATCTGTTCAAGAGTTTGGAAGAGGAACTCGCTAAGAGTCATCCGAGCACTCCTGAAATTACCGACTCGGAGGATGAGGATACTGAAGTTATTTTAGGTTAAGATAGTAATAAGATCTTGTAAGCGTTAATAAATATGTTTAAAATGAGTTGGGGAGAAGTATGATGATGTATCCTGCAGATTTTAAAGAAATCTGGTGTAAGACGGAATCTGCAGAATCCTGAAACTACGCGTGCTGAGTTGGCATACCCGCCCTGGTGTTTTTGGAAAAAGGAGCCAATAATCAAATGATCGATTCGATATGTCGACGTTCGATAATCGATCTGTCGAAGTTAAAGGCTTGGTTAAAGGTAAGTAAAGGTTATACTTTTTGTAATATGTAATATAAATACGGATGGGATTCACAAACACAGATTGATTAATTATCTTTATTAAGAAAATTAGTCAGAAAAGCACAAACAAACACAAAAGCTTAAGGAGGAAAAAGCTCTCCCAATTATTCTTTTAATTTTAATCAGTCGGAAATTTGCATTTGATAATATTCAAAATCCCCAAAACACAATTTAAAATCATTTTTCTCAAAGAAACTCACTGAAATAAACAATCCCCTTGATAATCAGACGATAATAAGTGAAAATGTACCTCCAGTTAAAAAAAATTAATCAGATTATTTGATTTGTGAATAGATTTTCTGATTAAATTCAAAATAAACCTTTCAACGGTCATTTTCTATAATCGAATTCAAAATTAATTAATCTGGGGTTTCTGAATAGGTTTTCCTGATTAATACTTAATTAATTTGGTGATTAATGTTTGTGAATTCCAGCCTTTATTTGGTTTTTCCAGAAATCAGCCGAAAAATGCCGTTTTTGCAAATTATTCTATGTCACGATTTTCATAGATGAGTAACAATTTTCCATCCTTTGAGTTACATTTAATTCCTCCAATTCAGTAAAATTCAACAAAATCCACTCCATATTATTTTGGAGACAATTCAAAATTAATAAAAAATAAAATAAACACAAACAACCGTTAGAAAAGCTTTTACATTCCTTCTAAAATTAATTTGGGAAGACGCGGTTAGATAGCTAAATACGCTAAATACGATAGAAAATATAAGTAAAAGAAATACATAACACTATTGTAATATTTCTTTTATTCCATTTTCATAGCATATAATTTGTTGTTTTTTCTTGTTATCATAAATTTAAACATATCCTTAGTATTATTACCTCTAAATTTGTAATAATCAATATAATGTTCCATTTTTTCATTTGTGAATATTTTTCTCCTCCCATTTTTTTCCTCTCTTCATCAAATAACAACCAATTGATTGTATGATTAGATATATATAATAATTTACACTTTTTGCGTTTATATACTTTCTTGTATTCTCTTTTCTACAATTGATATTTTTTCTTCTTCCTTTAATGAAAACCATGTTCCAACATTGCTCTAGTTGCTTCTTTTGCTCGCAAAAAACAGGGGCTGGTTCTCAAATTGTAGGATTATATTTTATTTCCTGTTCTACACAATAATTCGCATACAATTCAATGCATCTTCATTATTACAACATACAATTTAAAATATCTTGTATTTTTGTTGTTTTCTTTTATTCTACTAATTCGTTACTCCACATTGCGTGTATGTATTTCTTTTTGTAAAAATGCCGAGGGTCTCTAAATTTGAGAGAAAGGTGTTCTATATACTTTGTATCCATTGGGTTTATAATCTATTGTGTGGAATAGCAAAGGGGCGCTCGGCGCTCTTATTTTTTTCTTCTATCAGGGAAAAAGATCTTTTAGTCACAGCATTAAACGTTTTTTTTCTTCTTCTTTTTCTCACAATTCTTCATTATCAATGTTGGGCGCAAGAAGTTTGGAGGACAATTTGATAAAAATTAATGTCTATAGAAGAGAGAAAGAGTGGAATTTTTGTTTTTTTCCTTCACAATAAATCTTATATTCATGTTAAAGAGTGTAAAAATAGGGTTCTTTCCTTAAGCTTGTCATTTTTTCTTTCGATAGAAGTTTCTTGTGGTAGATAATTTTTGTTTTTTAGAGAAAATATTCTTAATCATATATTGTCCATGAAGTAGTCGTTACTCTTTTTTTTTAATTCTCTACAAATAGAGACTACATTCAAATTTGAATTCGGAATAAATTTGTTCGTTTCTCCTTTTTATGTTTTTTCATTTTAGAAACCATCCATCATCCAAAAATCTTTATTAAAAGTCCGAAAGAGTGGCTTTTTTCTATCGTGTATCCGCTTTGAAATCGATAAATTGTTTTTTTTTTTTGCTTTGGGGGAAGTGCCTCGATCACAATATTTTCTCAACTATTTCACTTAATCTCGTCAAAAACTGCGTGACTTAACTATAGAGTCACAAAATTGTTGTCTAAACATTTCTCTTAAAATACTAAGTAGCAATGTTCTACTTTAGAAATTCTTATTTTCTTTTTTCTTCTTCTGTCGAACATCAAATACCTACACTCTATGAAATTTCTGTTGCTTTTTTTACGTCACAAGAAATTGTTTTTTTACGATGCAGGGAGTAAAGGGTCGATTCACGCAGCAACGACACATTTCTCAAGTGCTGATTTGTGAGTAAAATTTGCCATTTTCTACTACTAAAATGCAGTGTGGGAGACATTATGATTGCTTCGCAGGGAAAACGTGGAAATATATAGAGTCCTCCAGGACATTAAATCTCATGGAGGTTTTGAAAGAGGGAAGAGTTGAGAGCCCACAAAACTACAACTTCCTACATATCCGATATACTTCACTGTGAAATTTATCATTTTAGTGCTTCAATAACACTGAACTTGTGGTGAATTAATTTCGCTGAAAGATAGAAAAAATTTGTTGGATCTACCAAGAACTTGGTTGAATCAACTTTCTATTGAATTTAAGATAGGAAAAGTTTTATCAGTTTCACAAAACTTTTATTTAATTGTTATACATTTCTGGCCGCCATTTTAATAAATTTCACCAAATTAGCCATTCTTTGCTTATTATTTAATTGAAATTGACAAAATTCCAGAATTAAAGATGCGTACACCACTTTTAGCACTTTTACATTACATTTTGTAAGAATGATACCCAAAAATTTCGGCACTTATAAGAAGTGTTGGAAAGCTTTGAACAGAGCCTTCAAACAACTTCATAATGAAGCCTTAAACAGCTTAAAAATCTTTAAAAGAAGCTTTAAAGAGCTCCAAATAAAGCTTCAAAGAGCTTCAAAATAGAGCTTTAATGAGCCTTAGAGTGAAGCTTTAAAATGCTTTAAAATGAAGCCTTAAAGAGTTTCAAAAAAAGCTTTAAAAAGCTTTAAAATGAAGCTTGAAAGAGCCTAAAAGTAAAGCTTTTAAAGGCTACAAAATGAGTCTTTTAAGAACTCCAAAATGAAGCTTCAAAGAGCTTTAAATTAAAGCTTTAACGAACTCCAAAATGAAGCTTTCAAGAGCTTCGAAATTAAGCTTTAAAGAGCTTTAAAATGCAGCTTTAGTGAGCCTTAAAGTGAAGCTTGAAAAAGCTTTAAAATGAAGCTTGAAAGATCTTCAAAATAAAGCTTTAAAGAGCTAAACAATGAATCTTTTAAGAACTCCAAAATGAAGCTTTTAAGAGCTACAAAATAAAGCTTAAAAAGCTTCAAAATGAAGCTTTAAAGATCTTTCAAAAGAATGTTAACAGGAAGCTGATATTATCATTAGGAAAACTTAAAGGAGTTTTGAGGAAGCTTTAAATTCCTTTAAAGGTCTCAAGTCTAAAAAAATTTAAAGGAAACTTTGAACAGCTTTCAACTGTTTATTTTCTTTTCTATTCTAACATTTTTAAGACAATTTAAGGAACATCTGTAAAAGCTTTTAAAAACCGATACATTATCTGATGAAATCATGTTTTTTCAAATAAAACAAAATGCCTCGGAAATATCTCCAGAAGCTCTATAATTTTTTTTAGAGCTTGATGCATTTTTCAAAAAGTTTAAAAGTTCATAAATAAAATTGCTGATTCAACTAAACTTTGGTTTAATTTAACAAAAGGTTTGTGGACCCGCCTATAGTTTGGTAAAACATTAAGAGTTACAACCAAGATATAAAAAGATTTGCAAGATTTCTGTTAAATTAAACATTTGTTGATTCAACCAAGTT
>CAKKOB020001965.1:0-16488 GCA_918844115.2 Phlebotomus perniciosus
AGTTACTTATTATTTCTTAAAGAGCTTTCATGGGCTTTTATGTACTAATTTTAGTACTTAATGCTCATAAAAGCTCTTAATTTTGAAAAACTGAAAATTCTCTAAAGGAATTCTTCAGGAAAAACTCCTTAGAAAGAGCAGAAGATGCGTTTCGTCGAATCAAGAGCTTTTCTTTAGAGCTTTTATGAGCTTTTGAGTGCTAAAATCAGTGCTTAGAAGCTACTGATTCGACTGAACAGTACTAAGTACTGATTTTAGTACTTAAAAAAGCTCCAAAGAAAAGCTCTTGAAAGCTTTTAAAAAGATTAAGTATTGTTTAAATACCGTAAAAGCTCCAGTTCTAATGAACTTTTCAGAAAATTCTTTTTCTGAAAAATTCAAAAGACTGATATTTAGCGAAAATTTTATGGTTTCTATTGGAAAATGCGTTTAATGAGCTTTCAACAGAACTTTTGCTGTGTAACAGCATAATTTCCGTCAAAATTATATACTTACAAGTTTCTGTTATACATACATATATACAGATTTTATGCTCTATATAACTGTTAATAGGTAATTGTTCTCAATTTCTCAGAGTGTAAGCTCATAACATTTTCAATCGAGCTTTATCTGTCTTCCCGTCAATTCTCCAGCTCACATCATTAAATGCTTTCAATAGAGCTTTCATGACTTGTTCTAACAAAATTCTCTGTGACAATCATATAATATAGAGATCATAATGAGTTTAAACAATCGATTATATAAATTTATACTGTCGATTTGTTGTGCATAATTGAACGGTGCGCCAGTTTTCATCGGGTTTCGATGTGTGTTCTCTATAATTAAGTTAATGGGTTCTGGGGTTTTGGAAATCACTGAAAGCCTCACATCCAATGCATTTTGGGATATCTCATATTGCATGCTGTGTTGCGCAAATTACTCTCTAAATGAGACTTTAATCGACTAGAGGTAACATTAAATTTGCTCAGATTTTTGGCAAATATCAGATAATCCAGCAAATACGAGTGAAACTATTGATTTTTATTTTATATACCTAGTGGTTTCTGCAATGAAAATTCACACTATTTTCCATTCTGCCGGGCGCGCGCGTTTTGAGGTCCTTTTGACAATGACAAATTTAAATAAGGATAAATTCACATTAAAAGAGTTGTTGTAAGAATGTAGGAAATTTGCGTTTTTTTGTCCAGTTTAATTTTCAAAGTAGAAAAAAAACAAATGAAGGAGTGTTAAAGTGAGATGAAATATTTGTGGCAATTCTTAAGATTATAAAGACAAGGATGTTTTCCTTTTATCTAGAAAGAAATGCTGCAAATTAATTTATATAGTAAATGTTATTAAGCGTTAAGATGAGCAAAACAACCATAATTATAGTGAAGAGACTTTGCCTATGTTTCTGTATATCAAGACAAGTATAATTATTTAAAATGGATATTTATTGAGCAAAAGTAATATTTGAAGTGAGATGAACCAGACAAGAGGTAAAAAGAGAAATAAAATTGAATTTAGCAAAAGAAAAAGCAAGATATTCTCATTATTAAACAGAAATTACAAGAATTAAGTGCATGTTGGCTTTGTCTGCATTATATTTTTTTCTTTATTTTATTACTTTTTTAATTATAATTCTTCAAATCACTTTTATCTTAGATGAAATTAGTTCGAACGTTGATGCATTTGCAAGTCGAGTTTTTATCGTCAAGAAAAACTGCAACCTTGCAACTGAACATTTTTTTCTGGACAGTTTAACAAATTCTTAGAAGAATTATGTATCAATAAAAACAATTACCTATGCATTATTTTTACATAGATGATTTCTCTTGTTCTCTTTCTTGTTATTGATTTGTTAGCTCTCAAGAGTTCTTATAGTTTATTTTATTCTTCTCTCTTTTCTGTTGAATTCTTCTTTTGCACTTCATATATTGAGATTTTTTATCATCTCAGCCTTAGCATCACAATACAAGATATATATGAACAAAAAATTATAGAGAAACCTATATGTGGGAACATTAAAAATTTTAATTGTATGGTGTAAAAACCAAAAACAGAAATTCTGGCCATAAAAGTAAAATAGTAAAGAGTATGTTTTATTCTTGAGAAATTCACTCTCTTTCCTGATTCATGTCTTTTGGTGTGTTTTTATTTGTGCCAAAAAAAGGAACATTACACACGGAGAAAAATAGAACAAAACTCGCCACATGAGGCGCTTTAGATGATATATAATACTTTCCGAAAGAATTCTTCTCTCTTTCTCTCTTCTGTGTCTTTTCTTATATTTTTTGTGGTTGAAATGAGACACGAGAAAGACACCAAAAAGCCCTCAAAATTTTTTTCCACTTGGTTTTCGGACCAAATAAATATCAAGTGAGAATTTTGACAACACAATAAATCACTTGAGCTACAAGAGCAAAATTCTCTCATCAAAAAGAATACTTTTTGTTGGAATAAAAAAAAAAGATTTTACAAGAATACTCGCCCTTGGTATGAACAAAGTTTATTAGGCTATTTTGTCACTTAGTTTTGTCACTTGAAATTTTGATTTTTGGATTTTTTACTTTCACTCTTCCTTTATCAAATTTGACAAACCACTGTTGATTAACATTGTTATTGAATAATAGTAAATTTGTACGTTATTACTGTTTAACAAATCTGTCTACTTTTTTCTACCTTTGAAAGATTTCTCTATCTCTTCTCGTCATCTTTCATTTTCTTCATAATTTCATTATCTCGAAGTTTGGTTCCCATATTTTTACTCCTTGTAAGGAGTTTTTTCTTTTGAAAATCTCTTAGCTTATGTGATAGAATTTCGCTAAATATATTTTTTTTGTGAAAAATATTCACAAAAGTGAATTCCTATGGTCCCCTAAAAAAAAAACGTTCCATTGAAGCCTTGTAAATTATCATAATCCATTTTCGATTATCTTCTCTTATCATACAATGAAAATTTTGTAATGTTCAGCCACATAGAAATTAAAAGATAAACAAAAACCAGATTTCACAATAAAACAGATAGTAATATTAGAATGAAGTATCTTTTGGGTAGTTTGCTTGCTGCATGAACTTTAGGGTATTGCACGGGACGCACGATTAATAGTAGTGTAGCTTGGGATATTTTATGCATGATTTTGCACACATTTCAATCGATGTTTCACTGAAGGTTATAATGGAGGTACAACAAGTCTATATTTACTATATGATTTTCTGAGAAATTCGGGAGCTCAGCAAAATGATTTTCCCAGAGAGAAACAAACACCCCTATGTATATTTTCCACAATAAATCCACAATTTTGTTTAATATTTCGAGGGCAAGAATTCTCGATGGCACAATTATTTGTCTTCCAACCGCCTCATTATCTCATAATTATCAAGATGAGAAATTAATTAGCGTGAAAATAATTGCCATAATAATTAACATCAAGTGATATTGGACTCGACTCTTTAATCTTCAGTCTCATCGTGATTTCTTCACTCTGAATTATTTTACACCCTCTCGCTTCGAGATGGGTAAAGTGTTTCCCGTCCAGGGATGAAAGAGAAATTAACTCCAAGTGCATTTCTTTGACATCAATTTATGTCAAGAGAGGGGGGATATTATGGTCAGAAGAAAGACGTACACCACTTCCAGTATTTCTACATATTGTTTAAAAGATCCTCAAAGCTCTAATTCGGAAGCTTTAAAGACTCTTCGGACTTTTCAGATTATCAATTTTATTTTATATACAAACAAAGCTTTCTAACTAACCTTTCTATCTAAGATTTCTAAAAAAGCTTACTTCAAAATCTTTCTGAAAAAGCTTTCTAAGAAAGGTTTCTAACGCTTTCTAACTAACCTTCCTATGAATGTTTTCTGAGAAAGCCGTCTAAAAAAGCTTTCCAAGAAACCTTTTTAGAGCTTTTAGGTAACTTTTCCATAAAAGCTTTGTAAGAAAGTTTTTTTTAAGAAAGCTTTCTAAAGCGTTCCATAAAAGCTTCAAGAAAATCTACAATAGCTTTCTAGGATTTTCAAAAGCTTAGCGAGAACTTCAAAAGTTCTAAATTTATATTATACAATAGCTTTACAAATTTACGAGATTTTGAATTACTCGTAAATTTATATAGAGTTTTACATTAATTTTAGAAAGCTTTCGGCTAATCTAGCTTACATTTTTTAAAAGTTTAGGAGCTTCCTTAAAAGCTCCTGAAAGTGTTCAAAAGCTCATGAAAAAAAACTCTAAAGAACTTCCCAAAGGTCCAGCTCTTTCTTGAAAGCTTTCAAAATTACTTGAGTTATCTTAACACTTCCACTCTACTTCTCAAAGCTCTCGCGCACTTCCAAACGTACTCCACTTCTGACCATAATATCTCCCCCTTGATTTATGTGATACTTTTTGTATAGAAGAAACTTGATAAAAGTAATAGTTTTCAATTGCTTCATTTTCAAGGCTGATAGAGAGCTGAAATTATGTTTAAATTCATGTAAAATTCCTTCTTATTTTCTCTTTCTGTAAAAAATCTCGATATTGACAATGGTCTTCCAATTTCTTGGTACAAAAAAGTTAAAATAGAAAAAAAAGAGAGGAGATAATTGGATAGCGAATGTGGCAAATTTGTTTATGTCTTAACACTGATAATGACTTCCAGGGGAAGCTTTTAAGCTTTAATTACTTCCTGAAGTGGTGCTATGAAGTAAAGCTAACGGAAATACATGTACCATCGTCTAAAATCAATATCCAAGGATTCTGATGAAATTTTAGTTTAATTTGAAGCATTTTTTCTCTCGACTTATATTACGAAATAACTGTGCTGTTACGAGTTAAATTTTTGAGTAAAATTTCCAGCACATCGAAAGTTGTAATTGACCCAAAATATACCTAAAATACATTTGATAAAATATTCAAATCTCCTGGAGTGATAAAGTGCTGTGGTAAATTTAGAGAAAATCACTGCATCAAAGACTTGACTCTCTTAAAATTGCATTTCCATCGTTTTTCCATCTCATGAAGAGTTTTCTGTGGGGAAAATGCTAAAATATGCAAATTTCCATGCGCTCTCGAAATCGTTTTTTGACATTTTCTACTGCATGATTTAAGATTTTTCCTTTGCGAGACGTTATCTGCATGCCCATGATATGATTTATATATGTTTTTCCTTGTGCTGAGGATTTTATGTGCATCCGGAAGCACATCTTATGGTGGCACCGCGAAGAGTTTTGTGTTTGTGGCAGAGGAGTCCTCCGAGGGTGGTTTGTCTATGGAGCGCTGTGTGGCTGCTGGGTCAGCGGGAAAGCCCATTTGTCTCACCCAGCGTACCTTGTTGTCCCTCCAGGAGCAAATTATGCGGGAGATTCAGGTGTCAGGGCGTGTTCAGTTGCAATTGTGGTATCATGGCGAGCGGAAGGAGTTGGTGGTGTCTCTCATGGCGGCTGATGATCTGGCGCCGCGGGATGAATTCACTGGCTTCGGATCATTGCCCGAAGCCTACGCCAAAGTCCGAATTGCTCCCAGAACGTAAGAGCCCCATCGCGGCGCGGAAAAATTCACCCCCGATCTGTGCGATGAGTCAGCGCAAATGAGGGAGACATATGAGTTTGCTTTCCTCATCCGTCAGGCTAATGAACATAACTTTAGAGAGAGAGTATGAAATTCTATTCATCATTCAAATTCTTTTTTTAGTCTAAAAATAAACAACAATAGGCATCCCAGAGCGAGGGAGTCATCACTGGATTTGCAATTTCACTGACGAAAAAAAGAGATTCCAAGTTACTCACATAGACAGCTCATGCCTTTAGCTGCAAATGTAGCTCATAGAGAGAGAGAGCTTTTTCTCTGCACACGCAATTTTAGATGAACAGCACAGACGGGGGAGATTTTTCCCATTCATGAATTTAATAATATTCATTTTATAAATACTTAGAAGAGCTGAAGAGATATCAAAATTAAAAAATAATTAGTTGTGTCGCGATGATATTTTAAATGAAACTTATTTTTATTGAATCAATAAGTGCAAATTCTTATTCCCAGAATATAAATTTCAAGTTTGTAAATTCTCTTCAGCACTTTTAAGCCTACATCCTTAATTATTTTCCCTCATTTTAATGACTCCCTTGCTCCGCAGGAGCGACGGTTTCATCGCTCAAACGGAGGTTTCAGCTCCCACGCTGAATCCCATCTGGAACGCCACTCTCACGTTCGCCTGCATCACGGAGAAGGAGCTCACGGGGCGCACGCTAGAGATCACCCTGTGGGATCTCATTCCCTACGGCGAGAGCTTCTTCCTGGGCGAATGCACAGTGGACATTGAGAAGGCCTTCCTCGAGGACAGAGCCATTTGGTATCGACTGCAGGATCCTAAGCACATCCGGGCCTCCATGTATGGCAGCACCAGCAGCATCAACAGGAGCGCCTTTGCGTCTCCGCGAGGCTCCATTGGGGATCTGCAGCGTCTGCATCATCGCAGCGCCGCGGGGAGTCGAGACAGTATCAAGAGATCTGTGTCTGAGGATGTGGACTACATCGGTGGCTCCTTCCTGCATCCCAATCACGCGTGGATGCCGGGCTCGAGGAGGGGATCATCGCAATCGGAGACACTGGAGGTGGAGGTGTATCAGCTGGTGAAGGACTTCTCGAAGAGTCTGCCCGGATCGCGGAGATCATCATTCCAGGACAGAGATGGGAATCCACTGCCCGAAGGCGAACACCACTCGTCGCATGGGCATCTGAGGAGCAGTCGGCGCTCCTCGTCGGTGCACCACTACGATCCCGAGGATCTCCTGCAGGAGAGCCGCAATGTCCGCTACACGGTGGACAAGTACGGTGCGTCGAAGAGCATCAAGCAGAGTCGGATGTACTTCGACAGATCGAAATAAGGTGAACTGACAGCGAAACTCAATCAATTTATCGACTCCAAAACGACTCTTATAAGAATGCAAAAACCCCATAAAGTAGTTGAAAAAAGGTCTTAGATCAAAAGACTATATATCTATATATAGGTTGTTAGGTAAACACTATTCAATAACATTATAGGGATAATTCAATGTGACTCACTTTAAAGAAGAAAAAAAAAAAAAACTTGATGGCAAAGCGACAATCTAACGTAGTGACTCTTAACTTTAAGGACTCTCCATTACCTGGCATTGATACTCATATAGACCTTTGCCTCCTTTTTCCTGGCGCCTCATATTTGGTTCATCTTTTCCGGGGGAAAATGGAGGTGGGAGACACATTTGGTAGGCTTAAATGCAATGATATAACTTACGAATTTTCAACTGTATAATATCTTTGGAAAAGACTCTCTTCGACATATCAAGGAAATAGTAACTTTCTGTTCAAAAATCTAAACGACTAAGAATAAACCGAATAAATCATATTTTCGAATCACATGTGCTTCTTATCGCCCTAACTTGTACAAGAAAAGAAAGTTCTACAGGCAAGGGGGAGATGTTTAGTCAGAAGAAGTGTACAATATTTTTTTTGTGGGAAAATTTCATTTCAAGGAGCTTTTTGAACATTTTTCAAGCATTTTTTTTTAATATTATGAAGCGTTTTTGGGATATCTCGAGAGCTTTTAGATCCATATAGGACGATAAAAGTTCATGAAAGTTCAGAAATTACAGCAAAAGCTAAAAGATTTCATCAAAAGCTATTAAAAGTTGAATTGAACTTTATTAAAGTTCATAATTTTCGCCAGAACAATTCATATTACAGAACTTCAATACAATGAACATTATATATTGATTAGATCTTTAAAATCGAGAAGAGAAACTGAAGTACTTTATTTGCCATAATCTAAACTTTTTTCTTTGATTCTTCAATTGCTTCTTAATCAATCCAGAAAAAAAATTGTGTACACTTTTTATCCTTAAAATCTCTCCCTTGTCGATACACTTTCGCCAAAGGACAACGGAAAGCTTAACCAAAATGCAAAAAAACAGCCATATAAGAAAGATTTCGAATACCTAACTAAAGTAATAATAATAATAAAAAATAAATGTGACTTAAATCTTATAATACAACTCAGAGGAATGAGATCAAAGGGAAAGAATTTGAAATATAAATGAGAGTTTTTTCCCTAATATTTTCACAATTAACTTCAGGAACAATAAATTCATTGACGTGTTAAAAGGTGATTTAACGTGTTCTTTTTTTTATTTGCTCGGAAAAGGGAACAGAAAAGGGAAAATATGAAATTCCGCATTAAAGCATCGAGATTAGATTTTTGTGGAGTGTGAAAAAAGGGCATTTGTGACATGCAAAAGAATTTTTACGCTTTTTACCTGAAAATTTAAATGAGAATTCTTGTATAGTGGGTGAGAATTTTATCCATTTTTATCATAGAGCTTATTTTTGGGAAGGTTAAAAATGTTAAGGCAAGATGTCACGAAATGTTTTGCGGAAATCCTGAGATTGTCTAAAAAGAAATCTTTCAAGAAATCTTTAATCATTCAAAAGTATTCCTCGAGGAAATAAGAAATATCTTTAAAAGAAAAAAACTATTGACTGTTCTATAATATAACACTTTATACTGTAATGAAATGAATTCTCGCAGAAGCCATTTTTTGGTGATTAATTACACAGTTGTTGTTTGTGTCTCTCTAGAAAACACATGAGACCTTAGAGTATGTAATCTAGCCTAGAGAGGATCTGCTCTAGGTAATCTCCAATGGCTCTAGGGAATGTAGAATCATTATTAAATCAATATAAAGACAATCCCACGTTGTTCAGAATATTAAAGAGCTCAAAGAAAGGTTTTTTGGAAATTTATGGAAATCTTAATTATTGCGAATTTATTGTTAACACACTTTTTTACAACTTTCTCAATGATTTCTCTAATGTAAAGTTAACATCGAGGTGCTATTTCAGTATGAAATAATAATAATTGTAAAGAAAATAAAACATTCAATTAAAGATTTTTTTTATTTTCTTAAATATTTATCGCAGTATTGCAATAGAAATAATTGCAAATTTTCTAGAGAAATCTAATTTTCTAAACTTTTCATAACAAGTTGAAAGATATTGACAAAGACTGCAAGTATCAAAGAGTGACTCGTCAAATTCTTATCTAATTCCATTATGATCTGTTCGCGAAACTTGAGAGATAAACTAAAGAATTTTCGCTAAACAAATTCTTAATGACGTGAGTCGTTTTTTTTCTAAATGTTTACCCTCAATCGGCACTAAATAAATAAATTCAAATTCTAACAGAATTTGGTAATAAATACCTTCTAAGAGAAATAAAAACAATCATTTATAATTATAGATAAATTATCACATATTTTGAAATGTGTTAGGTTTTGATAAAAATTAGGGATATGGTGTAAGATCAGTAGAAAATTTTTCCTACATTTTCAATGGTTTTTTCTCCACTGAAAGTGCCCTTAAAATTTCCCAAAAAAAATCATTTTAAAGTAAATGGAATAAATTTAAAATCCTTTAAGAATGCAACATTTAAAGAGACTTTAATTAAAATACTTTTTTTGATCATTTCTGCGAATATATCCACATTCTTGAGCTCTTTTTTCTGGAACAACAGTTTGCCTCAATTCCTCATAAGAAAATAATCTCACCTTCACAAGAAGACTTTAGTTCTCAAATATCCACCACAAATTGATATGGTTTCTGAGGCGATATTGAATGAAAATGTTCCTCGAATTTCGCCACAATTGTGATTTCATCGTACAATACATTCAATGGTGTGTCTCAAAATACTTCTCTCACAATCTAAAGAAAAATAAAACAAAGTCTAAAGAGGAGATATCCGTTGCTGGTCAATTTCTAGAAACACAAACAAAAATTGTGCCAATGCATAGAACTTAAGTGCAAAAAAACCTAAAGAACAAGACATTAAAAACATATAGAGCTATTTTTGTTAGTCTGTATCCTGATGAAAAAAAAATCACTGTATAGAGAGAGTGAAAAAAATATGCTATGTTGAACAGAGAGAGATAAAAGATATTTATTGCAAAGAAGCAGAAGGTATTTTTGAACATGAAGAAACACTTTAAAATTTACTCCACATGGTCTGGTATAATCTTTGCTGTTTTTCGCCTGTGGAGGGCTTTAAGACGATTTGCTGTGGGAAGGAATATCTCAAAAATATTCTTTTTTTTGGGTGAAATTATATAGTTAATTTTAGTGAAGTGAGGAAAAATGGTAAAAGTGTTTAATAAACATAAACAATTGATCAATTTGTCTGTCTTCTCCTGTGATTTCTCCCCTTCAAATTTCCCTGGTGTCTGGGTGAAAGTGAAAGTCCTCAGAGGACAGCAGGTGCTCTAACCGGGTATATGCTCGTCAAATTGTACCATGAGGATCATATAATTCACAATTGCAGCCACCATCTGGAAAAACACAAGCAAAATATAGATAAAAAAAAGTACAACATTGCATCTGGATATTCGTGTTTTAGAGTCGATTTGCATGTCGAGGATTTCATTTCCTGCCTTGAGAAATCATGTCAAAAGATCTCTTTTTGGCCCACAAGGTATATCTTACGTAAGACGTGGGGGAGACCATAAGAACAGGGCAATACCCATGGAGATCACTATCAGTGCACTGGAGAGTTCTCTTTGCAAAAGAAACAAAACCATACGAGAGGGTGCTGAGGAATTTTTGAACAATAGAACCAACAATATAATACATTTCCTAGAGCATTGATGAGAACAACTGGCGAGGAAAATGTTTAGGAAATTTATACAAATGCTTAGCGCTGAAGTGGCCCAGAAGAATTCCTCTATTGCTATGTAAACAATTCAGCACTGAGAGGAAAAACACCGTGTGTGAAAAAATGCGGGAAAATTAGTTCTGTCTTATTATCGTTTCAATTGAGAGAAAATTGAGAAAACTCTAAGATCAAAGAAGGAGACATTATGATCGGAATTAGTGTACACTTGAAGTGCGTGAATTATAAAATTGATTTGGAAGTTTTTGAAATAATCATTTCGTTTCATAATGAATTTAGCGAAATTTTTAGTAGTTTTGTGGGGAGTTCAATGAAGTTCTTAGTTCAAAACTTAGTTGTAGAACTTCTGAATAAATTAACAAGAATTTAGAAAACAGAATTAAAAGAAATCTTGAAAAATTCTTAAGCTTTTGAATGAGTTTTAGAATTTCAATTAAAGCTTTTTGAAGATCGCGCCAAAGCATTTAGAAATTTTGCCGAGCTTCTGGTAGTAAATTAAAATTGATTTCATAAAAAACTCTTCAAAACTTCTTAGTATCAAAGTATGGAAATTACCGAAAGTTGTGTACACCATTTTGATCACAATATCTCTCCCTTGCAGACTTTGATGTGAGATGAATTCTTAAGATATTCACAGTTTCTGAATTTTCTTTCATACATCTTATATATAGCATCGACTTTGAATGGAAATATGATTGACGGTAAGCTTGATAGGTTTCCCCAACTGTTTCATACTCACTGAAGATATGAAGGGAGTGTCCAGAATAAAGAGTCCGCAGATTGAAATTGTTGCATTTTCTTGAACAATTTGAAGAGAGAATATTTGCACCTGAAAGAATAAATAAACTCATTCAGAAGCTTTTCTCGCAATCTTAACATTCATTTACACTTCTCTGAAGTCTGATGTCTGTATTGATAACAGAAATTTTATTGAGCAATCTTCCAGTTCTTCTTATTTCGTTATCAAGCTTTGACGAGACCACTCCTTGCAGTACAAGCTCAATAAAATTAAACACGATAAAGAAGGTGGAACCCAAGCTTCCCGTAATACTTTTAATGATACCCTTCAAGTAGAACTTGATTAGACTTATGGTAAAGTAAGTTTGAAAAACCGTTCCGAAGAATGTTGTTATGAGACAGAAAAGCACTTGAATAGAATAGAGTCGGACAAGATCTTTCGTACATTGGCTGAGAGACTTGTGATAAATCGAAAGTTTGTCCACAAGATCGCTAAGTTCACAGCAAAGCGTAATCCTCTGATATTCCGTCATCTCTCGCGAAGCTTTGATCTTCAGAGCAACGGATTCAAGATTTCTATTAATTTGTCGGAAAAAGAAGAAAATCCGAAGTACACCTGCGTAGAAGTAAGTTAAAAGCGTGGTCTGCGTGAGGTAGGGAATAGAGATGATGATGAAGTTTATTATAAGACTGAAGTCAAAAAAATTAACAAGTTCAAAAATATTCGAGAAACCCAGAATCATGGTGCCCACTTCAGCCATCATCACGCGGAAAAATATGTACCAAAAAATAGCCTTTAAATCACTTTCATAATCCAGAAGAATATCTCGTGTCTCGTAAAAGAATGAAATAGATTCATTGAGCATTTCTTTGCGTTTTCTTATGTCCTTCAATTGCAGGATGAATACAGAAATACACATGCAGATATTTGTCATCATAATGAGGAGCATAGCTGAGGAAACTACTTGATTGGATGTTCCATAAAGTCCAGAAACCGTAAATATTCTGTAGATACTTATCGGCAAGGCGGTTAGAAGGCATACATTGAAAAACACACAATACAGTACTCTCAGCGTTGATACTTCGTAGCAATTCAATTCCTTCTTGAACACATACAATTTTGTACCCACAAAACTCTCTACCGCGTAATTAACAGCATACATAGCACGGAAACCGTATAGAAAGCATCGAGGCATCGGAAGGAGCTCAAAATGACTCTCCATATTGTGAACCAAACCGCAAGACTACCAGAGCTTTACTATCGCGTTTTTAGCTTTGGAGTTAATAGCAATTTGGAGATGATTCTGTCGATAAACAGAGATAATTACAGCAGAGATGAAACTTTAATAAGGTAAGGGCAAATGAAGAGGGAAACTTTCGGAATTTCTCACTGAAAAAATTATGCTTTAAACGCATTACTTAGTTAAAGGTTTTGGTACATCATTATTGATTTGTATATAAATTTTAAAGCATTCAAAGAGCTTCAAAGGGAGCTTCAAACCCGAGGTTTGGTTTGTAAAGTTTCTAATGTTTTTCATAGCAATTTTAAGAATTAATAAAAATTAAGAACACTTTTGTTAAATAAAATCTTTGAAATTTGATCAATTTTCCTTTTAAATATGGTGTGACAACGACTTAATGTATACATAATTCTCGAATTACTTCTATGGCTTCTATGCCATTCATAAGCTTTTCAGGAATTCTCTCTAATCACCAAGATCAATTTTTCAATCAATTAAAAATTACCTAAAAATGTCCGAGACCTTTAATCTCAGACTAACGAATAATTCAGAAGACTAATTTGTTCTCCAGCGCGGACGTTTAATATTTCATGAATGTCTCTTTGTGAGCTCTTTTGAGCCGGATCGTTTCTCATAAATGTGCTATTTTCTCCGCGTTGGCTCGTGCGCGAATCCATCGTGAGAGACTTATCTAATCGCGCGGCTTAGATGTGAATTGGCGCCAATTGAGCCGCCCCCCGTGGGATCTATTGTGACTCCGTGGCGCAACGGTAGCGCGTCTGACTCCAGATCAGAAGGTTGCGTGTTCAAATCACGTCGGGGTCAGTTGATCATCTTTTTTTTTACCTGGCGGCTTTTAATTAGAAACTCTTAATTGGTGGACTTTGGCCAGCGTCAGTGGATGCAGACCTCAAGTTTCCGTGGTGTAGTTGGTTATCACATCCGCCTAACACGCGGAAGGCCTCCGGTTCGAGTCCGGACGGAAACAATCTCCTTTTTTTGGGAGAGAGGATATCATTGATTTCTTTTTCTTATACTTTTTGGCGCCAATATATGAAGTCCCTCTTCTGGAGCGCCTCAAATTGCTCGTGCAATTTAGACGCGAGACTTTATGCAAGAATCCAAGAGGAAATGTTTTGAACGTGAAATATTGCTGAGAGTAGGAAAATTCCCTGGGAACTCAAGAGCTCTGCGTGTGTCATTATTGTTCGGTTCAAGGATTCCTGTGGCAGGGGGTGTGCATACATTTGCCCATAATGACATTCAAATCCAACCCCGAACAATCTCAAAATTAAACATGCGAAGGCACACAGAAAACCTCTTTCAAAGCCGCAGAGCCGGGAGAAAAAATTGTCCAAAAATATTCTCTCCCTCTCTGGCTCAAATGGGAACAATCGTGAGGAATATGACTTTTGTGTCTCGCAACAAGAAGAAAATCCCCTCGAGTGTGTCTAGCAAATATTGGTGGAATCATCTTGGTCCCATTCTTTGCCTCTCGAGTGAGTGAGAAGTCGCGTTTTGGAGTGGGTTTCTTGTAAGATTCCTCTTCTTATTTTTTTCGTGCTGCTTGAATGAGATCTCAGAGGGAAGAGCATTTTAGAATATCTCTGCGAGAAAAACAAATATGGAAAATACTTGGAATAAAGATAATAAGAAATTTCACCACTTATGAGAAGAGAAAAATATATTACGCTTCTCACAAATTCTTCTAATTCGTCCATTTCTTCAGACTTTATTTATGGAATTGTCCCATATGAGTTTCGGCGGGAATTTCTTACCGTAAATATCCACCCTTATAGATATTTTTAGTACTCAGCTATTGCAAGTGGTTGTTATCTTGGATAAGGGATTTTTTGTGTGCCGTGAAAACAACCCCTTGTCTCAGGCGCAAAAAGCGAACGAGGGAGAGTTTTTGGACAGAATTTCTGAATGAGAAAATTCAAGAAATAAAGAACCGAGTGTAAAATAATTAAAATCTTTTAATGTAAACTTATTGTTCCTTCTACTTTATTACGATGAAAAAAGAAATATTAAGGCAAAAATTAAAAATTAGTTATCTTTTATTCAGTGATTTATGGTTTGATCGATTACTGTAAAATCTCTTTTCTGTAACTGTCTGTAACTGATCAATTACTTTTTTTAACTGAACAATTTTTAGCAAATAATAAACAGGATATTCAGGACTTTCTGTAATTTATTTTCCAGTTGATTTTCATCATTTTTTCGTAATCATAATTTCGGATTGACTCAATTCCTTAGCCGTATTTACTGGCCAAACAGTCCACCTTTAAACTTATTTTAAAGACACGAACACAAGTGCAATATCACTGGCCAGGAGTGTGCACCCTTTTTGTATTGTCAATCAATAGCAAAATTATGCAATTTTGTGCAAAATCCCCTCACATGGCTCTCCCCTTGCGTTCGGGGCCCAATTGGCGGGAAATTGAGTTGGCATTAAATATTCAGCCTAGCAAATGCTCAAAGGTGTCTGGCAGAGCAAGTTTAATTGGAGTTGAGAGTCAATAAACAAATTGTTTTCAATCACTTTACTCAAAGCACTGAAAATTTATGATGCATTCCAAACATTTTGCGAAATGTAAAACAATCAATTTTTACAGAAAAAATTAAGTAGAAAATACTTACATGCTTTTAGGAAGGATATGGAAAAAGTTAGCAAATTTTTGAAGAACATCTCATTCAGAAAGTCATGTCTCAAATCCTAAATAAGTCTCCATGACAAAAGGGATTTGGGAATAGTTATATACGAAATTCCTTATTAAGAGCAGACAAACAAGAAAATCGTATAAGGAATTCTCATCAGACTGATGATAAAAAGTTCCGGAATCCCAGACCAGCAAATTCCGATAAATAGGAATATTAATAGGCGTCTCCAGTTCGAAAAGACCGGGCCTAAAAAGGCGAATGCGGGGTTCGACAAAAATTAATACATGGTCCGTTGGTCAAAAATTCGCGCATTTGAATTACGGACTGTGTTTCTGCAGAAGCAAATATTCCATGGCGCCACTCAAGATGACCTTGTGAACGTGTGTTACTCGACTGATCCTCAAGTATTTCCGAGGGGCTTCCAAGCACTAATTTCGTGTCTGTCCCAAAAGACATTTCCCTCAGTGTTGTTTTGCCAGAACGAAATTAGATTTTCACCCATCAATGAGTCAAGGACAATGAACCTTCCACTCATAGGAAAATGACCCCTCCTAATGCTCAATCAACCCTGCACAAATGCTCACACTTCATAGAAAGCTTCCTATAGGGTCAGCCATCAACCTTTAGAAAAAGAGAGATACATTCCTGTTTGTCCGGTTTGTACCATCTGCAACTCGCATGCAAAACCCTTTCCATTTATATGTTCTAAAAAAAAACAACACGGAGAGCACAATCCAGGAAGAAACACCTTTTCAGTCCTGCAAGTTTGTATACAAAACCCCTTCCCGCAACATTCGAAACAATTCATAATAATATTTTTTCATGAGAGTTGATTCATTTGCTTCATTTCATTCTTATTCAATTTATTTAAATTGATTTTTTTCTATAAATGATTTACAGCGCCTTTTAAAAGAATGCAGTTTGTATTACAAACTTCCATTTTGTTGTTCTTTAGAATTTAAATTGAAATGTATTTATAAAATATTTGTATTATTTTGAATGACCTTTTTTGTAGTATTTTCTGTTCTTTTAAAATTCCTTTAAATTTATAAGAAACGAGGCGCTTCGCGCCTCTCTTTGCGTGGTTTGTGGATTGTGTAGTAACTTGGGTCCATTAAATTGATTGGGAAGATTCATTTAGCAGTTAAAAAGTCGAAAATAGGGGATCTTTGTATGAAAGATTGCAAAAGGGGGT
>CAKKOB020001966.1:0-16483 GCA_918844115.2 Phlebotomus perniciosus
TTGGGTGCTGTTTATATGCAACCACAAATGGGAAAACATCTTTACTGAAGTATAACTTTAACTGAAGCTATTTGAGCCATTATTGAGTGCAATTGAGTGGCTTTTTAATTTTTTCCCATTTGCTGAATTCGATGCACCCGATGGGGATCGAACTCACGAGGCCAGTGGTAGGAGTCAGGCGCTCTAGCCACTACACCATGGCTCGCAAATGCCTTGCATAAATATAATAACTTGCGGAAAAATGTGCTCGTTTTGGACAAGATGAAAAAATCCGTTCAGTCTTTTCGAATAAATCACAGACTTTTTTCTATAAAATTCACCTTCTCTGAGTGATTTATTGGCGCTCAAATACTAACAAATCCCTGAATCAGATCTGTTTCATTGCTCACGCCGTCTAAAAGAAAGGTGAAATCATCCACTTTCAATTCGCCTCTTCTTTTTGAACTACCAGCAGCTTTCGATAAAGTTTGTTTATATACAACTCAAGTTCTAATTAATGGTCTTGCTTATTTTCTCACCCTTATCCCGGTCTCTTACTCTCACAAGATGAAAATTCTTCAATTTGCAACTTAAAGTTATTTACGTTAATTTTTGTGCAATACCAGTGATAAGTCATTTAAAATGCAAAGTAATTTATCGAACAGATATTTCTCAGGATCATATTTAATAGCAATAAGAAAACGAGAAGACATCTTTATCAGGATAAAGGGGTATAAAGTAATACAATTGATGTAAATTTATTATTGAAAACTTTTCCTATCTTAAAATGATAAAGAAAACACCATCAAGAGAAATGTTGCATTTGAATAAATGTTTTATCTCATGTGGCAATGACACTGTTGGGTAATGGAAAGAAAAGACAGACAATACAGGATAATAACTCAAAGAAACTACCTAATGCGAATTTTTATACATATTGTATTCAAAAGTGGTTCAAGCTCTAGTAGTGGAGTATGTAGTAAGAAGGGACGTCTTTTTACACTTTAACTTACGTATATATGTTGATTTTACAGAGCAACACCCTACAAGATGGAAGAAAAGCACCCTCCATGGGTAAAATAAAAAAGAATAATCTCAATACATTATGGAATTTGTAGTATTTTAACTCGCGTCTTTTATCTCGCAGTTTGCATAAAATAAATATCCTATTTTTTCTCGTCTTAAATGTCGATTCGCGCCTTTATTCCACCCTCCACTCACTACTATATAGAGTATTTCCGTGAGTATACAAAATGTATTTCTTCAATACTATTTACGTGCCAAAGAGGATCTCAAGAGATAGAGAGTTTTTTCCAGCGAAAAAGCTTCCAAACAAGTGATGAATGGAGAAAGAGGAAAATATCTGCATGAGATGTATTTTGGAATGTAAATTTTCAAAGAAAAAAGTGTTCATTAATGCGAGTTTTTGAAAATACAAACCACTTGGAACATGATAAATAAACAAAGTTGCTAGTTGTGAAATAACCACAGAAGCTATTTAGGGATTATCAACTGTAACTCCATTTTCGTTCTCATTCTCCATCGGAAAATTCAAACAGTTGCCGAGCTGTTTTCGGGAGTGTGGGACGAAAGTACACCAAATAAATTTAAAATTGAAATAATCCCACTGTACATCGCTAAATGCGTATACGTATATATGATCAAATGAAAAATAAATACTGAATACACAGCCAATGAGTCGGAAATCAATTTGATAAATGACCACTGTGAATGCAAATAATTCAAACGCATGTTCAACTATGTGTTGTTCAGTTTTTTTTGTGTTCGCGAAGCTCCAACAAAGGCTGAACAACAAAGGCTGTAATAACTCTTTATTCTAAATTGACCTACTACTCGAGATGCGATACATCAATGTTCAAACGATGAATTTATGAAAGCTGAAATCAATTATTATTCTATTAAATAAAATAGTGATAATATTTAGGGTTGGATTTTTTATACCTATACGCGATAACGTATATTTTATGGATGGTCGAGTATATATTAAAATATTTACTTATTATTTGTGAACTCTGAAAAAGACAATCTAATGAATTTAATCAATTTTGAATGTTATAGGTTATTCTGAAAAAAAAACTTTCTTGGCCAATCAAATAACCTATAATAATAATCAGTTTTTTTTAATAACATTTTTCAATCAATCAATCATGATTAAAATGTCAACATGAAATTGAATGTGTCAGAAATTTTTTTTACAAAGCATATCATAATTAACAATTGATATTTCGTAACACGCGGTTTATGTTATATATCATGCACATCAATTGCCCGCCGGTCACATAATATTCAACATTATTTTGATGTATGTAAACATGCATTAATGCTTATAACTCTCTCATTAACCATCATGTTAGACTAAAGGGATAGCCACAAGTGTATCTTCGGATCTATGTAAAATTAATGTGTGTAAATTTCTACATCCAGTGACAACTTAATTATATACAAAAGGCTCAGATATTGCGCCTAAAATCCCAAGTCTGGGCCGTTTAGTTGAGATATACAATCACCATTGTTTGCTGCCTCACTGCAAATTGGCTTAATTAAATCTTCACCCAACAAATCACAGTATAGCCAGCTCTAGACAATGTCCATGGATTCGATAAATTGATTTCTGTCCTCAGAGTCTCGCTTAGAGCTCTTGGGATGGACTTTGGAGATTGAGAAGAAACTGTATATAGGAGAAGGGATAAGAATTGATATTGGAAATTCTTGTGTGGAAGATCTAAAACTCAATTTCTCAGCAACCATATAATGCATTTGCATAATATGAGAAAATTTGCCATCAACAGAGATTTCGTGTTGCTCCACTAATATTGTGTCTCATTTCAACCCCATACCAGACTTCAATGTCTTCTTCTGTTTGCATCGAATTGTCCAATTTTCACAACATGCATTCTCAAAGGTGTCGATTTTCCCACACACCAAAAAGTACAATATGTTCCCATTTGCTGATGCTCTGAACAAGTTAGCAAGAAGAGTGAAAATATTTGCCTCTGCCTTCACCAGTTTATGCACTCCATTCTCAAAGAAAATTCTCATCTTTTCACTTCTATGAACATTGATTTCAAGAGGTAAAAACTCTAACATGGGCGTGAAATTGATGTTGAAAGATGAGTATTTATTTGAAGTGAGCAATTTTATACACTCTAGAAAGAACGTCCCGGAAAACACGTTTTGTATAGATATGATATAAAAATAACTGAGAGCAGGTAAATGCTAAAGCTCAGAAAAATATCACAACACTTGACTAGCATATGTATATACTGTTGCAATTGATATCATTTGCAATTTATGTAATTGTTTTCACCTACTTCCTTGCAGGTGTGAACTTTTTCATTATATTGTTTCCTTGTGCAAGGGTTGTTTGTTGGGAGCGGAAATAGCAAAATATGCTGCATTATAAGCATTTAATGTTTCACTATAAGCAAACATGAATGAATTGGTGCAATAAAATAAGCTTCCCGGTGAGATCGTTTTGTCCTTTGAACTGTTTATGTGTAAAATAAACCCTAAATTGATACTTTGCGCAGACAAAATATATAAACACCGTATGGATTTACCGCATATTTTATCAATAATCCCCTTAGGAGTATTATCGCAGCATCAACAGCAGATATTTAATCCACTTCATAACAGTGTATGGGAATCTCACTGAATTATTGCATCATCCCTCGTGCAATTTCCTCCTGATAATTTTGGAGTGCTTTTGAAAATACACCCACGCACAACCAATTATTGCAGTTGAAGAGATTTTCATAAGTTCACCCGTGCATAAAGCACGAATCTCAATTTTATGGATATATAAAGCTAAACGTGCAATTACTCGTGGTGGCATTGAAGAATTTTCTCAACTCTCAATTTACTGAACACCTCATTCACGCAAACTCGCATTGTCAGGCAGGTGTATGTCTAATGAAAGGCTCAACAATTTAAATGGAGTGCTTCCTCAGGAGGCTCAACAAATATTTAATGACAAAAAGTCTTACATATACGTATGTCCATTCACAAGTTGTATTGCGGGCTTTTTTAAATCTATCCTATGATGTAAAAAAAGCTTTCCTAGCTCCCATTGAGAACAAAAAAATGCATTCACAGTGAATTTTCTGAAGAAAATGGAGTGTATATAAATAATTCGTTGAAGCTTTTGCTTAAGTAGCATACTCAGGCGAGTGATGCAAAGCTGCTTCATTGGGCTAATATTTAATGAATCTCCTTCTCTCAACTTCAAAATGCAGTTTTATTGCACTTTTTATGTCCATTGAAAATTATTTGCAGCATTTCATTCAACATAAGCTTCTCTCATTGGGAGTAAACTTTATTCACTGCGTGGAGTTATGACTAATATATAAATTCTATTTCTTCCGGTGAAGCTTTTTAATTTTATGTTCACTCGAGGGCTAAAGTTTGGTCGTTTTATGTGCAATATAAGCAGGATTCCCATAGCAAACACGCTGTCGAGGGTCAAGCTATGTGCAATTTCTCCTTTCAATCTCCGTACAAAGGACGAGGACTATTTAATTAGGACACGGAAGGTATTTGCTCAGACATCATGTAAAAGAAGGATAAATGTTGTTAAAGTTTCTGAAGTTGAAGTTTACATCAGATGTTGTTACGTATATTGGATTTTATTCAACCGTAAACTTTATGCATCAATCATTTGAATTATGCAAATTATTTCCAAGAGGAAAAAGGAAATGTTGGGAATTTTCTAGCTTAGAATATTGCTTAACCTTTCGCATTCTCAAGGGATATATTAAATTTCATTTTATACTAAAAATCCTTAAGCTCTCACCACTGCTTGTATTGTGAGAAGTTGTAATGTGTGAAAAAGGTAGAAAATTGCTCCCATTGGACATCCAACCTCAGTGGTGTTATTATCTAAATGAAATACCTTCTGCAAATTGAAGCAATTAGTTGCAGTTTGAAATTTCTCCATTGAGAGCACGTTTTTAGGGGAACGAGTCACGTTTAGCAGCACATGAGTAAATGCACTTGGCATTTCAAGTGGTTAATAAAATGAGGTGATTAAGACAATTTTCAATTTTCTGACCACATCACGAAGACGAAATAAATTGACTCCCTTTAAATTTTGTACCCTTCTGTTTGGCATCTCTCTGTGGGATCACATCGTGCTTTCATTAGTATTCTCCTAGGATATTGAAGACGAAGCAATGGAGATTATCTCTCGAAATTCATTCACGCTTTTATACCCAAAGACTTCTTTTTGCAATTAGAAGAAGAATTCTTTAAAAGACATTGGCGAAGATGGTGTTTTTCGTGGGGTAAATGTCCGGTCGACGAAAATGAGAATTAGACTCAAAGGCGAAAGAAGATATGATGTAACTGATATTTAATCAAATCATTTTGTGGCCTCAAACGAGTCACGTAGCGTCGATAAAGTGAAGGAAATGACTTTTCCTCATACACCAACACTCGAGGATTCATTTCACTGTCTCTCAGTAGATTTCCGCTAGCACACCATTATACATGAAATTCCATCATGACTGCGATTCTCGTTGGAGTCTTCCACCAACTCCCCGGAGGCATTCCTTATTCCTATGGTATTTGCAATATGACGTGCAAGTGTTGAGAACATCTCGTTATATGTAAGTGTAAGTTCGCACGTTTACCCTCTGGAAAACAGCTTCATATTGATTAAGAGCGAGAGTTGTTCAGCGAAAAGCAATTGAAGTTGTCAATTAAAAGATTGGGAGTAAATTTAGATCACTAATTAAATATTATTGCTATTTGGGTAGTTTTCACTTCAGCAATTGCAAATTCTGTAGATGAAGTTGCACTGAATGCACTCTGCTGAGATCTTGTTTTAATCTCCTGTGTTTACTGATAAAATAGAATTAACTTTGATATTTTACAATGTCTTTTAATTGAATTTATCAAAATCGGATTTATTTATAATACGATTTTGAGAATCTTATACCTAATCAACAAAATACTTGATGATTTCTATATTTTTTAGACGTCATATCATAGAAACTTTTCATCAGAATTTCAGAGAAAATCTCGAGTCCAATATTATTTCTGTACCTATTTTTTTAATCTTTTTCCGCATTGAAAAATAATATCAAAATCTATCAGTTAAAGTTATCTCTTCAAGAAACTAAAAGTTTCTCCAAGGATATTCAATTGAATGCATCTCCTTTGTATATTATTTGCATTTCTCCAGATGCCAGAATAAAATGGATGTCTTTTCTCTGAGTATTGAGTTGTATATGGGGGATCTTTTGCCGCATCATTTGGATATATCAAAGAAAAGTTTCACGTATATCTTATTCTGAAATGCATCGATTGTCAGAGTGAGAAGGATTCATCCTCGAAGATATTCGCCAAATGTTGAGAAATGGTAAAATTGATTCGAATGCAAAGTGCATGTCTCGTTTTGGGACTGAAATGGAAGCGATTTTTGGTGGCGAGTCATTGTGCCATTTATCATCGTTTTCAATCCATCCTCTTATGCCGCATCCCTTGAGTGTCTGTCATTTTACTGCCCTAGAAAACATTCCCATACCAAAAATTCGGATAATCCTTCGTCTAAAATCAACCAACATTATATACCCAGAAAATACAGGATGTTTCAATTGAGCAACTCCTGTTTTGCACACATTTTGCTGCGAATCAATTGGGTCACACTGTACAATTCTCACTACTATTGAAAATAGAGGGAAAAGTATTTCCCTCACCGCAGCCCCTTTTCGGAAGTCACTGAAGAGAATATAGAGATGAATCAGAATTGTCTAAGGAGTGATGCGAGAGGTATAGAGAGAGGGATTACCCCAGGGAGTGTGTGTTGTTGCTGTGTAACTCTTTTGGTGTATGTGCTCTGCCAGTAACTTTTGCACAACAATATATTCGGGTCACGAAGTGAAATCGTGGCTGGCATAAACCTCAAAATTTGCTCCCCATTCCGTTGTGGGCGTATATAGAAAGTTTTTAAAAAGCTTTCGACAGTTGAAACAAAGTCAAATTGTGAGATTGCACATGTACAAGCATAAGTCATATATTCATCATTCCCGCAAAAACCCCAATATCCATTTAAGGCGTCTCACATATTCCACAAAGTGGCGGAAATAATTCTGTCACAAAGTGAATTTCAAATATACACCCTGAGATTGAGAGTGTACATAGTGTATAGGATTTTGTCACATACTACAAGGCGTCTCCACTACTAACCAGGCGCCTCCATCTTCGTCTCTCTCTCATACTTGTATATACGAATAGAGTGACTCTAACGGAAGATAAATGTTCCAATTATACCGGCAATTCTATGTGCATAAATCACAAAATATACACCACGTCAAAATTACAAAATGTATTTGCCCTTATGGTTAAATGCATTTTACAAAAATACCCATTTCAGATTCACGAGATTGAATCAGGATCAAAAGGGAAAAGGATTATCCTAAAGCCACTTTAGAGCTTTGCATTTAAATCCTCTCATGTGGAATTTTTCCGGTAAGGGGGTGCTTTGCTAAAAAAAATAATTCTCTCATTTCTTTTGGCAAGATATTATTAGCTTATTTTATGTACGATCCAGCATTCTTGTATATATCACAATCCTTAAGATAAACTGATGTGTTGTATAAATTCTATAGATAAGCACCCCCTGATATATAACATGTTTATTCAAGAGTTACCCACAGAAATTGTCAAAGAGCGACAGAAGGGTAGAGAAGCATATCTCTTGATGTCTATTTCAATATTGACAAACCAACAAACCTTCACTTTGTGCATTTTATCTGGATGCAAAAAAAAAAACAAAGCCAAAAATACCACAAAACCAAATTGAGTTTATGAATATTATTTTCCCTCTATGATTATCAAGCTTTTTCAGCCACTATACATAGCTCTGAATATATTCTGACACACGCCATGTTAATCTGATTCCATGATGGGTTATAAAAAAAAACACACATAAATACAAAACCATTAGAACATTTTGGATATTTTTGTAGCGCGAAAAAAACTTTCCACGAGCAGTAAAATAAGTGGATATTGTAAAATTTCACGTGAATATAGACATTTCAATTTCGATATGCATTATACCTGTCTTTCAAGTAACATTCAGGTGAGAGTGAATATTGTAAATATGAATTTTGTTTAAAATATCATGCGATACAAAATACATCAATAAAGCTCACCGTATGTTGAAAACTTTTCTATCAATTTTGTTGTTAGTAAATCGATCTTAACTTAAGTTAATATGAAACACAGAAACTACTTAGAAAATTCCCAAATGGAAAGTCTATGCTATTGATGCATTTCACAGCTGGATAATCTCAATCAGCAAAGTTGTGGAAAGTTTCCTCTATGAAAAACATGATGGGGAACGATTCAGGGCAACTTTACACATTTCCATTGAAATTGCAATGAAGTAATATTTTTCCACAACGAATATTTACATTGTGTGAGAGATGATTTCCTGGGTGGGTGTATGAGGAAACACCAGGAAAATCTCATATAGTGAATTAGCATTGCGTGAGCGTTGGTGGATGAAATATTATTGACACCTGCTACATCCTTCAGACGCACATACCATAAAACTTGGCGCTATTTGCATAACATCTAACCACTTTGTCTTGCACATATGAAATTGATTTTTGCCTTTCTTAGACACACGAGGGAGGCAATTGTGTGAAATATATATAAGGGTAGCCAACTTATTGCCACTATACTCTAAATAGGATTGAAAATTCCACATACATACATAGTCTTTCGTGGATGGTAGCAGCATATGGGTTGCAATGCAATTTCTACTTATTGCAAATTGCAACTTATAATCTTCACTCATGTGCATATTCATCCTTAAAATGTTACAGTGAGATGAAAAGTGCAAATCTGCAAGCGAATTTTCAGAATATTACTACATAATGTTTAAAAGTTGAATTAAGGATGTAATTTCATAATTTGTTAATTTCCCCGATTTTGTAATTATACAAACAGATTATTTACCTGCATTTCTAGATGGAAAACTTAATTGCGTTATACGGGGTTTTAAATGGCTTTATCTCATTTTACTTCACAGTAACTTTATGAACTATCTATACCTATATGTTGTAGGAATGCACACAATAAAATAAATCTTAAAGGATTTCTATAGAAATTTGTAATATTTTCCTGCTTTTTTTGAAAAAAAAAAATTCTTTTGCCTAATTAATTCTCCCAAAGTACTTATTTGTAGTGATTTCGAAAGATTTTGGGCATCACGGTAAATATGGTGGAAACGTACAGGACGTGAGACTCATTCTTTAATTGGGCAACAGCTTTGCCCTTGGACAACATAAGTATAAGGAAATCTATGGAATTCTATGGACTTTCTCAGATTCTGAAAAAAAAAATCTTCATCTCCTACTACTAAATGAGACTGAGGGCTCTATTCTGTCGATAAAGATGAAGAAGTAATGTAAAAACTAAGGATTTGGTATTCTGAGTTTAATCGGTTTAATCCTAAATTAAGGTTTTCCATAGATCTTGATTTAAGGCTTTGCCATAATCCTGAATGAAGGCTTTGTCTAGATCTTGATTTAAGGCTTTGCCTGGATCAAGATTTAAAGATTTGCCTTAGATCTTGATTTAAGGTTTTGGCTAGATCTAGATTTAGGGCTTTACCCAGATCTTCATTTAGGGATTTACCTTAATCCTAAATTAAGGCTTTGCCTAGATCCTGAATAAAGGCTTGATTTTAACTTTTATCATGTTGCTAGGCTCCAAAATCCCCCGTATGGACACTTTTGCACAACACTGTATCTCATTTGCTGTGCCGCTCGCACCGATATGCATAAAATGGCTCAAGAGATGGGGCTTATATTTAATTTTCGTATGCGCTAGCTAAATTCCTCCTCCCTTTTCGACAATACTCCGTATGATAAAGGCAATCTGTTGAGAAAGGCACCTTTTCTTTTGTGCTGAAAATTCTTTTTACGAGCTTAAATATTATAGACACATGGAGATTGTGTATTAAATTTCCACCACCCCTTTTTTGCCAGCCCCAACGCTCTAAAGATGACTTTCTTCTGTATGCGAAATATGAAAATTCCCCACATCCATTGACGTTGCACATGGTTGAAAAAATGTGTTATCCGCAACAGTGAGGGAATTTTTGCTATATCCCATCCGCAATATATTGAAAATTCAACTATATATAACACATTCTTGTATGCATATCCCAAGAGTAGCCGCAGTATTTGTGTTCCCATGGGTTGAGCCACTGCCTGGATTTCATTTTAGCCAAAGACGTTTTGAGGGAGAGAGGAGCAATGAAACTAAATTTGCTAGATAGCCTCCAGCAGAGCAAGAATCTAAAATAATCATAAAAATAATCTGAAGCATTCAGTGATACACAATGCGCAAAAGACAGTGTGAAATGAGAATTCCCCAGACACTAAAGTCAGTTGGGAGATATCCAGCTTGATTTCATATAAATTCCACGATATTCACAAACATCGACGGGAAAATTCTCATATAATATTATTGAAAGTTTCCCAACCATTCATTTTATTTGCCCTGTGCGGGAGAATGGCATTGAGGGAGTGAATTGGTGTTGGGGAAGAATTGTCAAAATTTATATTGGATTCCATTTTCAACCGTGCAACCCACCATAAATGAATTTCTCTCCTCATCCTCTCTAGGGTGAATAAAAACATTGGGTGTGAGTCCAAAAGCTAAATTCATCCGCCCATTTGTCCGCCCAGAAGTTGCTTGTGTTTAGCAACATGGAATCACCCCGTCGGGAGTATTTATATGTTGGCGTTTTATTGCGAAAAAGTGTTTATCAAATTTACGACCAAGCATGCACATTTCGACAGTTGAGCTTTTTTGGGTGACGATAAGTCATTTGAATTTTCACACACACCCATAAAATTCTATACACCCACTCTCACACTGTAAAATTCAATACCCCCCAGTATGTAATTTTCCCTTCCCCAATTCGTGAGCAATTGAGGTGGGATTTGAGTTGTAGGAAAACTGAAAGGATTACGAGGTAGATTTGAGATTTTCAATTCAACTCTATTGAACTAAGAATATATTTTATATACGTTTTAAACAACCAGTTGCAGCGCAGTTCATCTTCATTCAAGAATATCCAAAATTTACCAACTCGTCAATTCATCAAGTTGGTTTTATTTACCAACAGCAACACTCTTCAACTCATTTTGTTGACAGAATCTCGGTGAGAGTTTACTGGTGAGACTTTTGTGCACTGCGAGCAAGATAAGAAGTTTTCAACACAATAAGAGACAGTGGAAAGTCATTCAGAGCTCATCCATACACCTGGAGGGTGAAAGTCAAGGGGAAGATATTATGGCTAAAAGTGGTTTACACTTAAATGGAAGTATATGAGCTTTTTTAGAAGTGGAATTGCTAACAGAAACCTACAAATTCACAATAAATGTGAGCTTTAATATTATTAATAGGAATTCATTTGGGACTTCTTGAAATTAGTTTTAAATTAAAAAAAAATCGTTAATGAGAAAAATCACTAAAGATTTTTTGAAAATTTGTTCAAACTTTTAATTAAAATTCTAAACTTTCGAACTTTTAAAATTCAAAGCTTTCTTTAGGGAAGAGCCTTTATTTAGAGGTTTCTGAATATCACGCTAAACCTTTAAGAAATTCTATTATTTCTTTAGTTGAAATTTTGAGAACTTTCAGAGACAAGCTGTATTAAAAGGTAATGAAGCTTTTTTGATGGAATAAAAGCTCTTAAAAGCTTGCTTAAAGCTCTTTTTTAGACAGGAATATTCATTTGGCTTTCATTTTTTGAGAGCTTTTACAGGTTTTACAGATTTTTTCTTAAAAGGTCTTTGTATCTATATTATAAACTCGAAGAAATAAAATCTCTCCAAAGTTTCCAAAGTCTTGGGGAGCTTTCACGCAAAATGTTGAAGTGCTGGAAGTGGCATATGCTTTTTTTGACTTCAATATCTCCTCCTTGCTTGGTGAAAGTTCAAGTGGATAACACAAAATATTTTCCCGTGGAAATTTTATATCCCAATAATAGCGGTGCGGAAAAATAGAGATCTTATTCACTGTCTGTAGAGTAAATGTGCTAAGGTGATTAAAGAGGCTGAGGATTTTAAACTGTTAGTTATCTAAAGCGAACGGTTAGTGGAAAATACGCCAAAGTTCCACGAGTGATTGAGATTAAGCATTGGAAGTTGAGTCTTTGTGGGAGCTTTTGGGTTAAACAACCGCATCCGGAGGCCACAAGGGGACTTTAGATGCTGATGCAGGAAAGCACCACATAGGGAGTCACAAAATTGAAAAGCTTTCCCTGTGATCCTAGTGTTTTTCTCAATTTACGCTTTTTCGAGCTCAACTGCGTTGTAGGAATGGGAAAATAATTCCAGAAAGAGTGAATAATGTATTTCATCAAAATCGGATAATCTCTGGCCAGCAGCACAAAAGCTCTCGCAGCCATAAGGTTCTCCCGTGAAATGAGATCCACACTTTCAACGTATGTATCCACCCCCTCATTGGCCGCAATCCACCCTTCGATACCCATCTTTGCTCCTCAACTTTCAACTCACCCTCCGAGGCCCTCACATTGACGACAAGTGAGTGGCTCCGAGGTCATGTTTAATACAAAACTTTTCTCTCTCCACCATTTGAAACACCCCCTCATCGACATTTTTCAGCGTCCACCCCGAGCGCCCAAAATGAGCGCCACAGCGTCTAAAATCGGGGGGACTATTAAATTACACATACACCGTCTCAGAGTATTTACTTTTAAAGTGAGTAGAAAAATGTTTTTTTTTCTGGAACAACTTTTGCAATAAAATATTATGGACTTTGATGGTGCAAAAAAATCAGGGCAAGAACATTCAAAGTTTCTAATTTTTACTTCCGCGCATGAATCTGTTTCGACGGATTGTAATTCTCCCCGGAAATGTCTCTATTTTGCTCAAAGTATTTTGAACCCCTTTTCTTATTACCAAACACTAAAACTCGCACGTCGGAGAAGTTGGAAAAAGTTATGAGAAAGTGGAAGATGGTAAAAGTAATAAACTTTATCTAAAAACATTTCAACTCTGCATAGAGTGGTGATGTGTCGAAATTTTGTGTGTAACTCCGGGGGTGGACTCAAATGATAGAGCGTGCTCCTGAAAGCTCCGCACCAAGAGTCGAGAGGGGGTGGCGATATACATGAATAAAAAATAAGTTATTTGTGAAAAGGGCCGGCGCGTCTAATTAAATCGTGCAGGGGGAACATGACAGATTTTATAATTGTCCCCATCCGATATTTATCTATGGTCTGTGGCGTTATATGAGAGCACAAATTAGTCATGATTTTGTCCCAATTTGTCGTGTGGCAATATTGACGGTATAAATATTAAGGATGGAACATGAAGCGGCTCACTGTTCCTGGACAGAGGTTTTATAAGGAATATTTGTATACATAAAATATTGGAATTACAGGAATTTCATGCCCCTCCTTTCTGCTGGAGAATAAATAACCCAGAAAGCGCTAGAAAGCCGAATTTATGAATTTGATAGTTAAATTTTAATGATCGAAACGCGTTCACTCTTGTGGTTTTCCTTTAATGAGATTTTTGATTATTCCCCGATACATTATTCAGTGCTGAAAAATCCCAGGTTTCCCATTTAGTTTAAAATAAGCTCTGAATATTATGTTTAATGAGAAACACAAAAGTATGTAAAAGTTTATGTGTAGCTTGCATGAATATGGATGCATCTTTAACTCTTCGTCTATATTTCCTTTTAAGCAAACTAACTAACCTATTATTATATAATAAAGTTTTGGGCTTTAGTCTGGATCTATTACTTCTTTTTCGAGAAATCTGAAAAAAGCTCTAACTTGCAAAGCAATGGATTCGCTATTCACAATATCTTATGCTTCTACCGCGGTAAAGCTCTCTTGAGAGCAGGAATTTTTGCTTAATTTCGGAAGAATGCTCAGAAAATTTGGAAGCCCATAAAATTTCAATTTTTCTTGATGACGAAACAATTATAGAATAATAAGAATAAGAAAAAATTCAAAATTTCTTAAAAAAAATTCTCTCATCTTTCGGAAAGGAGGGGTAAAAAAAACAAGTCTATCACAACCTTTTCAACTCAATTATCTATCCTAATATCCTAATACATAAAGCCAAGTGTGCATACATAAAGCCAAGTGTGCATATCTGAATTGGCCTGATCACCCCCAAACCATTAAATCTCGACCGGACGTGACTCCAGGAGTCCGAAAATACCCATCTTCAAAATGTGTGTGTGTCTGTCTGTGTGTCTGTGTGTACGCGCATCACGGCCAAACGGCTGAACCGATCCAAATGATATTTGGCATAGGTATAGTTGGCATCCCAGGTTAGGACATAGGCTATATGTACGCGCAAATGGTACATTACCTATCTGATGGAAAGAGAAAGAAGATGTTAGTCTCCGGAATGGGGCTCCGGGTCGGAGGAACACAAAATTTTTGCGTTCTCCGATTCACTGTCCATGGAATAAATAGATTCACTATCCAATGCAAATCTCGCTCAAGAGTCGCAATGCCGGTGGAGATTGGTGGCAAATTCCACGTTGTCCGGGAATGTTGTATGAAGATCGGAGGAGTCGCGATCGCGAGGATAATTAAAAGCACAAGGTTTTTGGTAATACTTGCAGGTTATATTTTACAACGCACTGCAGAAGTCACTTAGCTTTATTGAGAGGCAGAATGCAAGAGGACGAAATATGCCGTGAGGCGGCGTTTTATACATTTTAAAACCTTATAATTGCAACTGCAATAATGTGTAAACCTTTTAGCGTCAATTTAATTTCAATTTACAAATATCGTTGGCCTTTGGCGCCAACACTATATGAAAATTCCCCCGCCTCCCCTATTGGTCTGGTCATAATAGGGAATCTTCAGAGCATCGCAAAGAATCAACATCCCCACCACTTACAAGGCACTGATGCTCAACCCAGCTGAGGATGAGTGCAAGTAACGTACGAAATATGAATTTCCCTTTTTCTGATGAGAATAACTTTTATTTTACATAATATATTTAAAGAAAATATTATTAAGGAATAAGGGCAGGTATTTCCTATTTTAAATAGTTTTCCAGGTATATTTTGTTGAAGGTTGACCATAAAAGTGCATGAAAGACTCATTAGCAAGTATTACCCATTTTTATAACCCTCTGAAAAAAAGACAGAAGTAATGCCCAAAATAGACACAGGCTGATCCTCGAGAAGATTTAGTCAGTTTAGATAAAATTTACTTAAATTGCTTTAAATTGATAAAAGTAATCTTACGAAAAATTTTTAGATGATTGAAATTTGATTTTTTTTTCATATTGATTATTACTGGAACATTTATTGTTAATAATCGAGTTCTAAGTTTCACGAGTTATTTAGGTACTACAGTAGCAGAAATTATGAGTAAGTGGAGAGAACCCAGTGGGAAAGGGGAAATATGCGTAAACGAGCTAACACGAGATCGAGACGGATTCTGTACGATCGCTACTCGATTCCTTCCCTTGTTCCTTCCTGATGCTCGTGCCGCATTGTGACCACTCGCATTTAAATACATGTGTTTTGCTCCTTTGGAATTTGAGTGGAAGAGAAAATGCCCGTGCCTGGAATCTCCGATTCCCTATTCTGACCAGACCTTATGTGGTAGCTCCCATACGAATTTACCCCTTTTTTCGACATTTTTGACCTTTTGACCACTAAGATGAAGCGCTAGCGGGTTACGATGTATGATGGGAATGATAAGGCTGGTGTCCTCTATAACTTTTGGGTATAGATAAGTTGCCCCGCCATCCTCTATTGGTACCTCTCATACAAATTTACCTATTTTTCGGGCATTTTCGAGTTTTTGACCATAAAAATGAAGCGCTAGCTGGTCACGATGTATGATAGGGTTGATCAGAATGGGTTCACCTACAACCCCATACCATATAAGAAGGCTTCATCATCCCCTATCAGTAACTCTCAAACAAATTTACCATTTTTTCAGACAATTTTGACTTTTTTATCACTAAAATGATGCGCTAGCGGCTCCCAATGTATAAAGGGGTTAATTGGGGTAATGCGGCCTGTAATTTAACATTATAGGGGATTGCCCCCCCCCCCACCCCCTTTCGAGCCTTTCATACAAAGATCCCCTATTTTTGACTTTTTATCTGTTAAATGAATCTTCTCAATCAATTTAACGAACCCAAGTTACTACACAATCCACAAACCACGCAAAGAGAGGCGCGAAGCGTCTCGGTCTTTATAAATGACTTAGAAGAAAAATTCGGCAATCTTTTCATTTTCCCATCAAGTGGTGGAAGTGATTCCACAATTTAACAGATAAAGTCAAAAATAGGGGATCTTTGTATGAAAGGTTCGAAAGGGGGTGGGGGGGGGGGCAATCCCCTATAATGTTAAATTACATGCCACATTACCCCAATTAACCCCTTTATACATTGTGAGCCGCTAGTGCCTCATCTTAGTGAAGATCGGAAGAGCACACGTC